>NW_026465983.1:0-13503 GCF_026875155.1 Cherax quadricarinatus
TAACGTCCGATTTTCCCCTTAGCAGTTTTGAGGGGCTTAGAGAAACACTTATCATTGGAAATATAAACACAAATGCAGTATAATGTGATCCTTTATTGACAACGTTTCACCCACGCAGTGGGTTTTTTCAAGTCACACACGGATCTACTGGGGTTGGAAGGTACGGGAGTATTTATAGTTCAGAACGTTGAGGTCAGGTGAAGATTGCTGCATCAGAGATCTACCGGGTGGGGTTGTAGAGTTCTTGGGTAGCTAGGCGGGGATTTTGGACAAGTTGTGAGTAGACCTTCTGCAGTGTTCTATGTTCTTATGTGGGATAGCGATGAAGAAGTTTTTTGGGCCGGTGGTTCAGCTATGTTATAGAAGCCATTGTTCTGGTTGAAATTGTTGGTTATAGAGATAAACGATGATTCCGGATTCTTCTGTATTGAGTGTTGTCTTCTGTGGCTATAAGTCTTGAGTTTCTGTAGTTAATTAAATGGTTGTGGGGAATTGCGATTTTGTACACAGGCTTTCCCTTGTATCGTCAGTCCTGCTTGCATATTGGGTTCTGAAATACGGGTTTGGAGGTCTCTTGATGTTTTGCCCACGTATAATTTGTTGCAGTCATTACAAGGGATTATGTATACCCCGCAGAGGATGGAGGCTTGTCCTGTTACTACTGGTGATGTCCTTGATGGTCGTGGTTGTGGAGGTAGATACTTGGAAGATGTTTTGGCAAAGATGTTGGAAACATGTTTGGCAATGGAGTTGGTGGGAAGGACTATGTATCTCTTCTCGGCAGTGTCTTCTCTGGGTGTGTTGAAGATGTTTAATGCTCGCCGTCTGCAGTCTCTGATGAAGTGACGAGGATAGTGGAGTTTGGAAAATACTTGTTCAATTATAGTGCATTCTTCCTCAAGGAACTCGTTGCTGCAGATTCTGAGTGCACGCAGGAAGAAGCCTATAATTACACCACGTTTGGTAAACCATACCCCCGGCCGGGATTGAACCCGCGGTCATAGAGTCTCAAAACTCCAGCCCGTCGCGCTAACCACTAGACCAGCTAGCCACAATAAGATTCATCCAACTAGGTATATTTCTACACCATAGGAAAGTTAGCACAGGCACCTCTGTGACCACAAATGCAAGTTTTTACAGACGAATCTCCAGCTAGCGTGGCCGTGACGAACTCTAGCTCAAGTCCCTTCACTGCCGTTTGGTTTTGGTGTCGTGGTGAGAGTAGAAGTGGAGAAGATCGTTTTGGATGGTGGGTTTTCGATAGACTTTAAAACGAAGTTCGTGGTCAGCTTTGCAGAGTAGAACATCAAGAAAAGGAAGAGTGTTGTCGACTTCTTCTTCAAGTGTGAATTGGATTGAAGGCTCGCCCTGGTTGAGCTTGTCTTGGAGAGCTTGAACGTTGAAGCGTTTAGGAGTTATGAGGAGAATGTCGTCAACATAACGGAGCCAGGTGACAGACGAAGGAATAAATGGTGGAGAAACGTTCGGCTTCTAGAAGTTTTCCCTGTATAGGTTCGCCAGGACTGCACTGAGTGGCGAACCATGGTAGTCCAAAAGTTCTGCTGAAAGAAAGGTGATTTTCGAAAGAGAAACACGTAAAGCCAACACATAGTTCAACAAGGTCGATGAAATCGCTGGCTGGAATGGGGAAAAATCATGTGAATCGTCAATTTTCCTGCGCAAGGGGATCGATTGGGTTGTTTAGTAGGTACTTTAGTGAATAGGGAAGTCACGTCAAGGCTGACTGGGGGTAACGAAGAGAGCTATCAATATGACAGTTTTCTGAACACAATACCCTGCTGCTCAAAGAACGTTTATCCCTTATAAAAAAATTAGATCAAATAGAAATGAAACCCAAAATGGATTGAAAATAGGCTGAAAAATCTACTAGGGCATAAGAAAGGAATTTATAGGGGTATCAAAAGAGGGGAGGGTCATCTTATGAATCAGTATATCGACATTAAGAGGGACATTAAAAAGGGGAAAAAGAAAATAGCTAAAAAAGGGGCTATGAAATTAAAGTTGCTAGGGATTCTAAAACTAACCCAAAAAGTTTTTTTCCAGGTCTATAGAACAAAAGTCAGAGAAAGATAGGTCCCCTTAAAAATAACTATGGGGAATTTACTGACAAAGAGAATGAAAAAGTGCTCGATTTTAAATAATTATTTTCTCTCGGTTTTTACACAGGAAGACACTAATAATATTCCGGTAATTAATTTTTATAGAGGATCAGAAGAAGATAAATTATGTAACATCACAGTCACTAGTGAAATGGTTGTGAAGCAGATAGACCGACTGAAGCAAAATAAGTCACCCATGACACAATCTGTCACAGTCCTTGGCGTTAATCTTGACTACCTTCTACGCTTACACGGACATATTCACTCAAGGCATGCAATAGCTAGTAAGGCCCTTGCGGGGCCCCTTCAAGCTGAAACATGCCTCTCAACGCACCACAACCAACCCTCTACAAATCCCTAAAACGTCCTCTGATAACTTACTCTCCTCTAGCCCTCTCTTTTTGTAGCAAAAACAAACTTACTTAAACTGCAGCGTGTCCAGAACAAGGCGCTGCGCTGGGTGCTTGATGTCAGATGGGAGGGACTTCGCCCCCATGCAAGTCTCTACATGCCCATTAGACATCCCTGCGCTGAATCTGTACTGGAAGACGCTCAGTGACAGGACAGATTGACAAAAACTCGTGACACGACATGACTACTGGACCTCTCTCCTTGACGAAGACATTCGCAGACCCACAAACCAACACAACCTTTTCTACTCCTTGCATGATCCTGCTCCTAACCCTATTTACAAATAACCTTGGATTCTCCGAGAGGTACCTTCTATGACAGGTACCATTCTCTGATCCACGTTCGCCTTTAAACCCTTTTTTGGGTTAAGAATGGTCAGTTCTCATCCTCTTAGACTAAACGTCGCATGCCCCTTCCTTCCCGCTCGCCCCCCCGGGAAAAGTCCCAACAAAAGGCCTGAATTTTCTTCTCATTATCTGTCCCACGTCGCCTCGTGCTGGGTTAACCCCTGGCTCTATTTTACGACTAAGAACACTCTCTCCAGCATGCTCTTCGTCTGCCCCGTTTTCCCCCCGTCATCCCATTTGGGATCTTACCTGAACTTTTTCGTTTTCGTTGGGCCTTTGCTCCATACATACAGTTGCTCTACACAGCTAAAAGCCTCTCTTGGGACCCCTTGGGGGGTTGTAGAATTTATATTCTAAAAACATATCTTTTCAAAAATGCTGTCGAATCGTGTAAAAATCCCCTGTAAAATGGTGCAAAAAAGACTCCTCGAAGTTGCTTTGCTCCCGCGTTAGGCCTGCCTGCAGTCAAATTTACGGCAATCCACTTCTAAAAGACCCCTTCATTGTGTCTGCACGACGACAGGGAAAGCACTAAAACAAAGGGACGACTTTCAATGGGACCCTACAAACACAAAAAAATTCACTCTATCCCCGTCTCCTTCTTGAAGCGAAACGTTGGGTCTTTTAAAAAGACTGGACAAATGTCACCTCTCCTCTCTGAAGCACTGAAACACTTTTTGAGGAACAAAACACGTGGGCTGGGGTGGACAGCATCTCAAAGATCTCAACGCCCATCAATGAAAAGATTACTTCCAGACTCTCCATGGCTCCCAAGCTCTCTCTGACGGTCGGGCCCCATCTCATATTACCACATTCCCCCAAGTATTAGAACAAAAACTTTTCACATACATCCCCCATGTGGCCTGCTACTCCTATAATCACACCCCCAAAGGCTGCCCCATCAAGAAAAAGAAGTTTTGTTCAAAAGGGGGAATGATGGAACGTTTTTCGATCCTGCCCCTTCTCAACACCAACATCTTAATGAAAGGGGTAATCATATACCCTTGCAGCAAAGTCCCCACTCGGGAAAGAAATCTATTGAAAAAAAACTAAAGTTCTAAGAAGACCCAATTACCGACAATGCGCAATAACCAAACCAAAAACCCCCGACGCCTCAAGACTCTACCGCTAATCTACAGGCACCATCCCCCCAGAACTCCCTTCTCCCCCCCCCGGACGGTGCTCCTTCCAAAGGTGCTGTACTGCGGGTATGCAAACCTTGCAAACGCGCAACCCCGGCACTTTCAACACCACTATTAAACGAACTATTCCGTCTGACAACATGCCGCCTTAATTTTTCCGCCCCACCCCTTTCACAGACATCCTCAAGATCCTTTTCCCCAACGTCTGAACTTTACTGCCCCTGCAGACCTGTTCCTCCCCAAAGCAACTGCCTTGAACTTTCTATAACCATTTCCACCGTGCAACGTTGATCAATTGCCTCAACCCCCGCCTCCCCCCCCTTCCCAGTGCTGTTACACAAACCATTACCCCTCACACTGCTCCTGTCAAACCCCCGTCACCTGCTACCACCATTGTAGTTTTCCCCCATAAATCCATCCAAAGAGGAAGATAACGACACCCCAAAAAACCTCAGGGGAAAACCTTATTTTAACTTCCCCTTCAAATACTGACACCAGACCTGTACTAAACTCTACAAAAGCCTCGGTGCGGAAAGAAGTAGCATGTAATCAACCCGCTTCACTTCCACTCCCCCAAGTTCTTGAGTTAATCAAGCCTTACTTTTCACCTTCGCAAAAAGGCTAAATTATCCACCTACGGGAGCAGCTTCAAAAAGTTTAAAAATGGCTCCATGCTAACCTGTCCTAGTTATCCTAAACTCCCAATGTGTTCTACCCCTCTGATGTGAAAAGCCTGCTGCCAGCTACTAAAGATTCAAGACTTCAACTACAACAATTCAATGCAACAGCCCCTGTTACTCCTGTTCTAAAGTCTGTCCACGATCGCCTTAGCTGCTGGGTTAACCCCTGGCTCTTTTTTCTCTTCTAAGAACACTCCTCTCAGAGCTATTCTTCATCTACCCCATTTTCCCCCGCTCATCCCTTGGGATCTTCCCTAAACTTGTTTGCTTTTTTTTTACATCGTCTTCAATTTACTGTTCCTGCCTACTTTCTGTTTCACGAAGAAGCACTGGGTAGGCGAAACGTTTCAAAATAAAGTTGTCTAATGTTGATATTTTTACCTAAAACTGTCGGTATTGTATACCATTTTGATGTTCATTTTGTAGCACTGCAACACGTGGCATCTTGGTACAAAAAAACACCTTTGACAAGTTTTTCAAGTGGAAGTGCTGGATCTGAGAGGGAAAAGATTTCCTTACTACTACTACTACTACTACTCTACTACTACTACGACGACAAAGTTGACGATCAAAAAGACGAAGGGAAAGCCAGAACGATAAAGAAGAAAGAGATGTGGGAAACTCCCGTGGAAACCCCCAAAACGCATTCTGGGTGCTACCCACGAATTGAGTCACTAGGGGACGTCACACGAACGACAAAAAGGGAAGGTAAAATTTGTTGTTGTTGGGATGCCAGGTTATAATATGGATAGGGCATTCTGTTTGAAGGACGGAGAGGAGACAAAGGGTATGTTTTCCCTGGGGTGGATGGAGGACATTGTTACCCGGTTTTGACAACATCATGAAAGGTAATGGGATCAATCCTATTATTTGCCTCAGTGCTGGAGGCAATGATGTAGGCAAGCATAGAAGTGGCATTTAGTTAAAAAGTTCAGGACAGCATAGACATGATTGGAAAGAAGGGGGGGGCGCCCTTTATATGTGGCATTTTCCAAAAAGAGGTTTTTGGTAATGGGGTTGTCCAGGAAATTGGTATTAATTTTTGGGGCTGAAAAACACTGTAAGGATAATGCAGTACATTCATTGAAACTGGGACAATTCTATGGCCGAAATGACAGATCCCAGGATGGGGTTCATTATCCGGGGGCAGGTGGGGGTTTTCTTGCACTCAGTTGAGGGGGTTTTGGGATTTTAAACTGGTTATTTAGATATGGATTTTGAAATGTTAATAATGAGTATGGATATATTGACTTATGCTCTGTTTAAAGAATTTTAAATAGTAACTGTCATGGAGAAAATTGGGGTAATGATAATTTCAAAATTTTGTGTAAAAAAAAAAGATGAATGGGAAAAAAATGTGCAGAAGAAAAAACATATGAGGGTTTTTTTATGCTAACAGTCGAAGTGCAAGAAAAAAAAAATTAATGAACTACTTTTGGGTAGCATTTTGGGGGAAAATTTGATTCTTGCATTAAATGAAACGTGGATGTTTTAAAAAGAGTCGGGGATATGACTGCTAGGGAATTTCAGGGATTTAAGTTATTCAATGGGGGAAGATGTAATGGGGAAAAGGGGGGAGGGTTGATTGTTGTTCGAAAAAATTTTAAATTGTTGCATAAAAAAAGGATAAAAAATGAGGGAGCAGTAACGAGTCTGTTTGGGGTAGAGTTCGTGGAGGGTCAAGAAAAAATAATTCTAGGTGTAATATACCGACCCCCAGCTTGGATCCGATGGGGAGATTTTTTGGGGCGAAATTGTTAGGGCTTCTGACGCAAAAACATAGTCAATAGTAGGGGACTTTAACTTTACCCAAAATTTACTGGAATTCTTTGACAGGTAATCTAGTCCAGTGACTTCATGGAAAAAAAGTTCAGGATGTTTTTTTGAAACAGGGTAACTGAATACCAGGGGGAAAAATTTCCTAGACCTAGTCTTGTCCAAAAAGGGAAAAACTCGTGAATAAACTGGGATCCTGAAGAGCTTGGGAAAATGATCACAAATCATCACCCCCTTTTGCTTAATGGGAATGCAAGAATAAAAATACAGTAAAAAAACCCCCATTTTTGTTCTGCCCATTATAATGGACTTGGGGAAAATCTGGGCTAATCTTGATTGGGGTTTTTAGCTAATGATTTATTGACGATAATCAACTTATGAAAATGAAGGGATCTGCTTTTATGTTGTTTTCTTAATAATGTACACAGGCCCAGGTATATACATTTCCCCCGAGAGAAATTAGGCCCAAAAAACGCCCCAATGGGTTAACAGGGGGCTAAAAATCTTTAGGGGGGAAAAAAGGGGGAAATTTTTGGGGCGCATCAGAAGAGGGAGGTTAACCTTATGACCAATATGTTCGCTTAAAAAAGAAGTAAAAAAAGGGATTAGAAAGGCTAAACGTGCCCATGAAATTAGAGTCCTAATGAAACAAAGATAATCCAAAGGGGTTCTTTCAAGGTATAGGACGAAAGGTGAAGGAAAAAAATGGGACCCCTTTAAATTGGGAATGGACAGTGAGGATAATGAACTGGAAATGAGTTTCCCCTTTTTAATGCTATTTTTTGTCAGTTTTTAACAGGAAGATGTAAATGAGATTTTCCGTAATTTGCAAAATTTTTTGTTCTGATGAATTTTTAAGTTAACTATATTATGTCAGAGGGACATGGTTTTTAAACAGATAGGAAAAAAAAAAAAAAAATAAGTCCCCCGGGACCGATGATTGTTTTCAAGGGTACTTAAAGGAAAGCAAGATGGAGTTAGTCAGCCATTAACGATGTATTCAATGCTCCCTCCTTACCAGTGTTGTGCCCCGAGATGTGGAAGATGGCTAATGTGGTTTCCCAATTCAAAAAGGGGATAAGTCCCTCCTTCAAATTACCGTCCAATAAGCCGACATCTATAGTGGGCAAGTTATTAGAATCAATTATAGTACTTATCAGAAGTCACCTTTAAGAGTAACTTGATAAAAGAATCTCAGCTGGGGTTCCGAGAGGTCGTTTCCCGCTGCAAACTTACTGACGTTCTTCAATAGAAATTTGAGGCAGTTGACAGGATAAGGAAAATGATATTGTTTATTTGGTTTTAGTAAAGCCTTTTGACAGGTACCTCAAAGAACTCTTAAGAAAAGGGCAAAAACCCGGACCCACACGTTACTGATTTAAAAACAATGAATAACTGTATGTTACTACCAACAGTAACAAAAACTACAAAAGTTACAGGATTGTTTCCCTACTTTACCAATTGGGGCCAACACCAAACCCCCTTTAAAAACGGCATAATTAAGATAAAACACAGCCCCCCTACCCACTTTCCTCATAAAACTCTTGGAAAATACCCCAAGACATACTTTAAAAATCCCTTTCGACTTCACAATGGGAGCCATTAAAAACTTCACAACACAATAGCAAACATCGATTGGGACACGAGCTAGAAACCTATACAGATATTTACGATTTATTAATAATTTTCTAAAAAAAAAACCCAATACCCCTATAAACAAGCACTGCCCTAAAAAAACTAAAAAATGACGCAAAGAGACTAAAAGTCCCCGGGTAACACCCCGCATTCTCAAATCCATAAAAACAAAAACACCAAAATGAAAAAAGTCAGAAAGGGTCACAAACCAGAGACCAAACAAAAACGTTACTGTCAAACCTAACCAGCCTGATAAAAAAGGGGAAAAAAATTTTTTATGGGGAAAAGGGTTACCAAATTACGAGGTGATATAAAAAAGACCTGGAAAACCCATCAAAATTCTGGGAACAAAAAAGATATCACGAAAAAAGCGAATAAAATGAGCAAAAACAGATGAACCCCAACTCCCACCCAAAAGAAACAGCAAACGACTCAAGATTTTTTCTCCACAAGGACAAAACCTTGCCCTAAAATCCCAAACCGATACCCCAAATGACACCCCACCGGCCTACCCAACACCCGTTTCCCAGCCCGACTAAAACCCTAGAAATCTCCCTATTATAAGCACTAAAAAAAAAGGCAGGAGATTTTAAAAACCTTACCACCCTTTATTAAAAAAAAGTGTCCAATGCTATCACCAATCATTGCAACACTCTTTAAAATCATTGAAACCCACCCTTCCCCACAGATCAAAATAGCAAGGGTCACCCCCATCCACAAAGGAGGAGACCAAACAGAGTTGAATAACTATAGGCCAATACCAACTTACACCCCTCCAAAAATCTTTTAAAAATTAAATTTATAAAAGAATCTACTCCTACCTTTTCTCCCAAAACTACTCAACCCCCCGCCCAAATTTTGGGTTCGGCCTAATAAAATACAATGATGTTTACACATGCTAGAAAATATATACACTGCAAAGAGAAAAAGAATCCCATGGGGATCTTCATTGACTTACGTAAAAACTTTTTTATACATTTGACCAGACTTGCCACGTAAAAATTGTTTAAAACTATGGTATAAAAAGGGCATCCCTAACTACCTCAAATCATACCCCAGCAACAGAAGCAATATGTGTACGCAAATGGGGCAAAATCTTTGCCAACCAATTACAGTTGGTGTCCCCCAGGGAAGTGCCTTGGCCCCCCTTTCTCTTTTCTATACATAAATGACCTTCCAAATGTTCGCAATTACTAAAACCCCCCCCTTTTTGCAGATGACACTAATACGTATTCTCTCACCCAGCCCATCCGTAGCCAATACTGTAAATACCCAATTACAGAAAATATCTACCTGGATGGGGCTAAAAAAACTTTCACTAAAAATGACAAAAACCCCTTCTTTAGTTTGGTAACGAGTACAGATGTTCCCCCTTAACAAAAGAAAAACGGACACCTATCACAAAATAACAGAGGGAAAATTCTTTGGAATCCACCTTATAATAGACCCAAAATTTTAACAATATACAAAACACTCTAAAAAAATTTCCAAAACGTTGGGATACTATCGAAGATACGGTACTATTTCCACGTCGCCCCCCTGGCCCTATTCATCTCTTATTTACCCCTATCTACCTATGGAATTTGTGCATGGGGCTCAACAACAATTTAAACCCCTCAGACCACTAATTACTCAACAAAAGGCTGGGAGTTAGAATGATAACAAATTTCACTACGGCAGCACATCCCCCAATATTCAATACACTAAACTCTCACCATACAAAACATCCATACTTTTTACTGCACCTATTACTACATAGAAAACTTAACTTGATTTAACCCCCCCCCCCCCCAAACATTCCCCTTTCCAACCTCAACAAAACATGACATAACAAGGCACAGATCACTCTTTTTATGTTCCCCGTGTCCACTCACACTATGCAAAAATCAATGCACATAAAAAAGGCCCTAAAATCGGAATTCATTACCTGTAAATATAAAAAAACACTACCTGATTATAAAATTTAAGTCTTCTCAAAGATCACTTACTCACCCAAAACCCCAAAAAAATCGAATAAGAACCTTTTAAATTTTATATCTTAAATGTTTTCAAATTATTTTATATAAAAGTTTAAAACCTAAAACGAATCTAACTTTATTATTTTTTTAAAAACACTACCCAAAAGAATCCCACCTAATGAATGCAACAATTGACCCGTCTTTGTAATACCACTTTTGCTTTATAGAATCTGTTTACATTAATGTTTTTTTCACTGATTTTATCATTGTTAGTTAATCTTAAGTTAATTTTTAAACCCCCGAATGTATGCATAGTATAAGTGGCTTTGGCATACTGCTCTTCCCGTATTTTTTTTTACCCCTGTATGTGTGCACAAATTGAAAAAAATAAATAAATAAAAAAAGGGTTTAGGCATAAATTACAATAAAAGCAGAGAGTTAATTAAAATGGGGTGAAATCTGAATGGGGATTGTCCAAGTGGCGTTCCACAAGGGTCATTTTTGGCCCCCTCTTGTTCATAATTTACATTAATGACCTTGATGAAGGGGTTTTTAGTGACATGAGTAAGTTTGCTGATGATACAAAGATAGGCCGCATATTCACTCTGAGGGATATCAATGAACTCCAGGACGATTTGAACAAATTAATGTCTTGGTCTGAGAAATGGCAGATGAAGTTTATGTGGATAAGTGTAAGGTACTTGCCCTTGGTAATGAAAATAACCCTCGAAGCTATAATCTAGGTGAAGTAGAGCTTGGTCATACAGAATGTGAAAAAGACTTGGGAGTCATGGTAAGCAGAAATCTAAAGCCAAGACAGCAGTGCCTCAGTGTGCGCAACAAGGCCAACAGATTACTTGGATTTATCTCAAGAAGTATAAGTAACAGAAGTCCAAAAGTTATTTTACAGCTCTATACATCACTAGTGAGGCCTCATTTAGATTATGCTGCTCAGTTTTGGTCCCCTTACTACAGGATGGACATAGACTCATTAGAGAGCATACAGAGAAGAATGACTAAAATGATTTACTGTGTAAGGAACCTCCCGTATGAAGACAGACTTAAAGCCTTAATGGTGACGTACTGATACCTATTAGTAATGTAAGATTTGAAATAAGCAAGCGCATGGCCTCTTATACCGTAGTGGTCAAGTTTGTGGAGTAGGATTTGGTGGTTTACTGTGTCAAAAGCTTTTCTTAGGTCAATAAAAATTCCTAGTGGATATTCAAAGGATGATCGGAAATGACAGAGCATCTAGTGAAAGTAATTTGGTGAGTTTTGGTGCTGGAAAATTTAAACCAATGCATGGTAGCCCAATTAGAAACACAGTCAACCATATGCTGGAGAGAAACTGTAATGAGGTGACAGTCAGCGCCTGCACAAGCAATAGCGAAGTCATCAACGTAGAGTGATGACCAATATTGGATGGAAGACTAGAGGCCAAATCATTTATAGCAAGGAGAAAAAGTGTTGTGCTCAGAACACATCCCTGAGGGACACCTTCAGTTTGGACAAAGTCCGGGGAGAGCACATTATTAACCCGAACATGGAAATGTCTGTCAGTTAGAAAGTTCTTAAGGAAGGATGGTAGATTGCCTCGGAGGCCTATGGAATGAGCTTGGGGCAAAATATTATACCTCTATGTTGTCATACGCCTTCTCAAGGTCAAAAAATATGACAATAACTGAGTGGTTATTCATAAGGCATTACGAACATACGTATCTAAGCCTAGTAAAGGGTCTATGGTAGAACAGTCCTTACGAAAGCCATATTGACTAGTGGAGAGACTGTTGTGTGTCTCTAAATACCACATTAAACGTTGATTTGCCAGACGTTCCATCACTTTGCAAACTGCACTGGTAAGAGCAATGGGACGATAGTGGGAGGCATCATGTACCATAGTAAACGGTTTGTGGACTGGGAGAACAATGGCAGATTTCCATAGCTGGGGAAGAACTCCTTTTGACTAAATAAGATTGAAGAGGTGCAAGAGGACTGCAAGGGCTGACTTATGTAAATGTTGTAACATAACTAGACCTCATCTTCACTAACAATGATGATCTGATAAGAAATGTCACCATATCAAAAACAATATACTACTCAGATCACAACATAATTGAGGTTCAGACATGTATGCGTGGAGCCCCAGACCGACATAATGAGACTAGTCACGAGGGAGCATTCACCAAATTCAACTTCAATAACAAAAACATAAAGTGGGACCATGTAAACCAAGTCCTAACCGATATAAGCTGGGAAGATATACTAAGCAACACAGACCCCAACTTATGCCTAGAACAGATCAACTTGGTGGCACTCGATGTATGCACAAGGCTTATTCCTCTACGAAAAAGGAGGAGTAGATGTAAAATAGAAAGAGAAAGGTGCTCCCTTTACAGGCGACGGAAAAGAATAACAGAGCGGCTAAAAGAGGTCAATATATCTGAAATGCGTAGGGAGACACTGGTCAGAAAAATAGCAAGCATTGAACTTAAGCTAAAGGAATCTTATAGGAGTCAGGAATCGCGGGAAGAACTAAAAGCCATAAATGAAATCGAAAGAAACCCAAAGTATTTCTCTCCTATGCCAAATCAAAGTCGAGAACAACGTCCAGTATTGGGCTCCTACTTAAACAAGATGGGTCCTACACAGATGACAGCAAGGAAATGAGTGAGCTACTCAAGTCCCAATATGACTCAGCTTTTAGCAAGCCGCTAACCAGACTGAGAGTCGAAGATCAAAATTAATTTTTTATGAGAGCCACAAAATTTGATTAACACAAGCCTATCCGTTGTTATCCTGACACCAAATGATTTCGAACAGGCGATAAATGACATGCCCATGCACTCTGCCCCAGGGCCAGACTCATGGAACTCCGTGTTCATCAAGAACTGCAAGAAGCCCCTATCATGAGCCTTTTACATCCTATGGAGAGGAAGCATGGACACGGGGGTCGTCCCACAGTTACTAAAAACAACAGACATAGCCCCACTCCACAAAGGGGGCAGTAAAGCAACAGCAAAGAACTACAGACCAATAGCACTAACATCTCATATCATAAAAATCTTTGAAAGGGTCCTAAGAAGCAAGATCACCACCCATCTAGAAACCCATCAGTTACACAACCCAGGGCAACATGGGTTTAGAACAGGTCGCTCCTGTCTGTCTCAACTATTGGATCACTACTACAAGGTCCTTAATGCACTAGAAGACAAAAAGAATGCAGATGTAATATATACAGACTTTGCAAAAGCCTTCGACAAGTGTGACCATGGCGTAACAGTGCACAAAATGCGTGCTAAAGAAATAACAGGAAAAGTCAGTCGATGGATCTATAATTTCCTCACTAACAGAACACAGAGAGTAGTCGTCAACAGAGTAAAGTCCGAGGCAGCTACGGGGAAAAACTCTGTTCCACAAGGGACAAATTACTC
>NW_026465984.1:0-14129 GCF_026875155.1 Cherax quadricarinatus
AGGGAAATTGAAAAGACATTTGTGCCCTTTTTTACCTAAAAAATTGTCGGTAATTCTACCAATATTAATACAAGAGGTCTCTGACTATTTAGGAATTTAACCCTACATTTGCACACTCGTTGACAAGCGAAATAGGCATTGATACCTTTTCAACAAGTTAAAACAATTGATGTCATCCCCATTTTACCAGAACATGTTAAGAGCTAATAGAAAACATCAGATTCATTCTGGTGTAGTTAGGTTTTTCTTATCCAAGGAGAAAACAGCAAGGAGATGAACAGTTAGATACTGAGTCCCAAAAAAATAAGGAAAATGAGGTAAACATCGTGATGGCCGACCTACACTGGAAATTGGTGGCAATAGTATTCATATCGCTGTCAATCAGATTCCGTACTATAGAGGTTTTGATAAAAAAAAAAACACAATACCGTGACTGGAACGATACACAAATAACCCGCACATAAAAGAGAGAAGCTTACGACGACGTTTCGTCCACTGGACCAGTGGACTTGAAATGTCCAAGTGGGACCGAAACGTCGTCGTAAGCTTCTCTCTTTTATGTGCGGGTTATTTGTGTAGTGATCATAGAGACAGAAAAAGAAGCAATGAAGATAAATCATTTTTTTTTCTGTCAGTAAATTTTTGATAGTCCCCCCCCAGATCCCTTGGTAAAGCCTTTTACGTCGGGGCAAATTAGATCTAATAAACTTGAAAAGTTTCAATTTTTGAGAGTAATTTCTTCCTCGCTGACTCCTCCACAAAAAGCAGAATCACTCAAATAAAACCGAATAAATGTATTGTCAATAAAGTTGAATAAAGTATATTATAAAAAGATTTCATTTGCTGCGAAAAGTTTCTCGGGTTGTGTAATATGCCTTAATTCTTCCCTTTTTTGACGTTATTTCATATACGTTAACTTTTAAAATCTCAAAAATGTTATTCCCTATTTTCCTTTTTTTCCGTTTTTTTTTAATTGGCTAGTATGTAATCCAACAATCTTTTCAAATGATAAACAATTTGAAAAGTCAGTAGAACCCGCAAGCCCTGTAAAAAAAAAATTCCCCTTTTCTCATTAACTTCTAACAACGACTCACAAAATCGTATAACAGATTGTAAACAAATCACGGATGTGAGTTTTACGACTAACTAAAAAAAGGCTACAATCTTCACCAAATTCCCGGATTTCTCTCAGCAATTTTTTATATAATCTTATATTTTACGTCCCCTCTTCATCAAAATTTTTTTCTAATTAGTATATTCTTGTAGTTTTCGATTTCTCTAGGTCCCCTTTTTTTAACATTTTCTTCCATGTGTTTAATCTGTGTAAATGTTAATCACCTATTGTGTTTATCGCTTTAATTTTTTTTCCAAATAGGGTCATCCCATTACATTCTCTTGGCATAATTATTTTGAGTTTTTGCCAATAATTGAAAACTATTTGCAATCTTCTTATTTTATTTTCTTGACTAATATTTGTTTTAACATTAATTTTTTTATGGAAAACTGGGGCATTTTTATTGTGGTAACGTTACGTTAATCAATGTCATTATCATTCCAGTACAGATAATAATTAATGATAGTGGTAGATGTGAAGTAGTGGTTTAAGATGATCAGTCTCTCAGCCTTGAATCTCAAATATAAGCCCAAGGACAGAAATGAATATTGGGGACAGTTGAGGGACAGTAGTTTGGAGACAGTGTGACAGGAGAGTCGACTCTACTAGAAGCAGTAGATCATGTCAATAGGATAGACAAGTTTTTTAGAAGAATTAGCTATATCTAAGTTCCAAAAGGAAGTTATAGTATTGCTATACAAAACCAACAAATTAATGAACAAAACACATGTGCAACACTTGGGTATCATAATTGGTACGACGTATCGCTACCCAGTGGCGTTATCGATCTAATACACAGAATATTTTCTGGAGATGATGAAAGAGATGAACATGTAGTTACAGGTGATCAGTCCAGCAGCTTTGGTAAAATAGATACCCAGTGATGGCGACTTACACGAGGCATGTTGGGCAGTTGGGCAGAGCATATTAGTGGAAGTAGGTCATGCTGAATAGTTAGATTCTAAGCTAAATAACAAAAAGGCACAATACCGTGACTGGAAACACAAAAGACAAGAAAGAGTAGACGACGGTTGGCACTTGGGTCATTATTGTGGAGACGTTTATCATGTCATGGTCAAAGTCGAGAAGGCGTAAGTTTTGTGTGTGCGGGTATTGTGTGATTCAATTTGTCGACAAATACATAAGTGGTACACAAACTACAATAATGTATTATTAACCAGCGTACCACTTGCTGGTCTTTGGTGTATGGCAGACGTTATTACCCATGGTTGCACCATTCATCAGTCCATAAATATAATTTTTGTGTGCGTTTCATTCGTATTGTTCATTCAGTACCATAATATATTCTTTACCACTACCACTGCTGTGTCTTGTGTGTGTCAGTTGCCAGCGCCCATATCTGCACAGTTATTTGGTTGATGTGCGCCTCAGATATGTGCTCGTATTATACTCACCCTAAGAACCTTCCTTAGTGAGTTTGCAGTCTTTTGGCCCTCCTAGCCAATCTTCTGTTATGCGGTCTTCTTTGCCCTCCAATCTCATGACTTTAATTTGATGGGTTAAATTCTAGGAGCCAGTCACTGGACCAGGCTTGCAACCTGTCCAGGTCTCTTTGTAGTCCTGCCTGATCCTAACTTCACATCATCTGCAAACAGGGACACTTCTGATTCTATCTCCTCCATCATGTCATTCACATTGCCAAAATTAACAATGGTCGTTGTATTGACCCCTGTGGAAGCCCGCTCGTCACAGGCGCCCACTGTGATACCTCATCACCTACCATTACTCGTTGTTGCCTCACTGTCAGGTATTTTCTGATGCCTTGCAGTGCCTTCCTGTATGTGTGAATAATCCTCTAGCTTTGGCACTAATCTTTTTGAGGAACTTGGTCGAAGGCCTTTCTACAGTCCAAGAAAATGCAATTCTACCCCACGCCCTCTCTTTGTGTCTGTGCCTCGACTACCTTGTCATAAAATTCTACTAGGTTTTGTGACACAGGAATTTTTATCTCTGAAATCCGTGCTGGTAGTGCTTTATAAGCTTGCTCCGTTTCTAGATCCTCTACAACCCTCCTCCTTATAATCTTCTCCGTGACTTTGCATACTATACATGCCAATGACACATGGTCTGAAGTTTTGTACTTGTGTCTGTCTCCTTTATAAAAAATGGGGACTACATTTGCCTCTTCCATACCTCAGTAGTTGCCCGGTTTCAGTGGATGTGTTGATAATTACTTATACGACATACCATAGCGTCTCCTGCTCCCTTTCAAGGAACCCACGGGAGAGGATGTCCAGTTCCACCCCCCTTTGAGGTATCAATTTCACTTAGGGCACTCCTTTTAACCTCTTCCTGGGTTTGGTATATTTCCTTGTTGGTGTACCCCCCCTAATCTGACTTCCTGGAGTTCTTTCTATCTCCACTGCAAATATTTCCTTAAATCTAATGTTAACTCCTCACATACTTCTTGTCGTTTTTTGTGAGCTCTCCACCTTTCCTTCTCGCCTGATTACCCCTGGTCCTTGACTGTTGTTTTTTCTCCTGATGTGGCTATACTACAATTTCCGGGTCAGACTTGACATCGTGCATTGTCGTTTTCGTACAATCGCTGGCTCCCTCCATATCGGAGCATCCTCGTTACTGGCTTCTTCGACTGATCTCTTTATTTTCCATGAGTCTTGTCTTCTGTACATTTTTCATTCTTGTAGTGCACTTAGTTTAGCCTCCAATCTTTGGTTAAACTAAATGCTCGTTCTGGTCTTTGCATTATTTCTGTTGCCCTTGTTGAGCCATCCTCTTCCTCTCACTCTACCTCCTTGCATTTTTGTTGTCACGTAGTCCATTTGTCCGTTTACTGATTTTTCCACCAGTTCTCTTTCCCCACTGAACCTCCTGCAGGAAGTTCCTCATGCTTGTAGTCTCCCATTTGTTATTTGGCTTTGCCCATCCTTTCCCTGTTACCCTGTCTACTTGTAACTGTACTGTGAATTCAAAGTTCAGAATTCACGTGACATAGCTCTCCGCAGGGGCCTTCCATACGTGATGTCCGAGCTAACTCAGGGGAATACGAGGTCCCAGTCATTGCTGGTTCATCCTCACCTCTCTCTCTCCTCTCTCTCTCTACCTCTCCCCCTCTCTCTCACTCTTCTCATCGTAGTGTCCCTACATGTTGAAGCATAACTTTCCCATATCACATCATTCATCTCGGCTCTCCATGTTTCGGGACCCCCGTGTGGCTACAGGTTTTTCCCAGTCAATCTCTTTGTGATTGAAATAACACACTAGTAAAGTTTTCTCTACCCGTGTAACTCTTCTTCCACCTCATCTAGATGTCACCATTGCTCGTGCTCTTTTCAATTCTTCTCTTGGCCTCCTGCAGTTTCTGTAGAGGGTTTGTACATCACTGAAATGACTACTTTACGCGTATATATATTGTGTGTGTTAGTTACCATTTTTGTCCTAGGCACATGTCCGTGTGTGAGCATGTATGTGTGTGTCTGTGTGCCTGCGTGTGGTGTTTTGGTAATGCACTCGTATGTTTGTGTGCGGCGCGTGCTTGTGCGTACGTAGTGCGCACACACACCACACACACACACACACACACCACACACACACACACACACAACACACACACACAAAACACACACACAGCGAATTATAAACGACAACGACCGCACGGATTCGTGGGAAGTAAATCCTTGTGTCACATCCTGGATTTTTATGACAAGGTAGTAGAAGTAAACACGAGAGAGGGGTGGGTTGATTGTGCGTTTTCCTGGACTGCAGGAAGGCGTAGAACACATTTCCTTACAGAGATTAGTGCATAGCTTGGAGATCAGGCGCATGTAACAGGAAATTTCACTGCAGTGGAACAGGGAATACCCTGAAAAGGGAGGCAACAGCGAGTCATGGAAACGTGGATAGGTATCACAGTGGCCCCTGTGACAGCGGGGCTCCCCACAGGGATCAATCCTAGGACTATTGCTATTTTTTTATATATATGAATACATGATCGAAGGGATAAACTCTGAAGTGTCCCTGTTCGCAGATGATGCGAAGTTTATGAGAAGGATTTAAATCGGAATGGATCAAGGCAGGACTACAGAGAGACCTGGATCAGGCTGCAACCCGTGGTTTTACAACTGGCTTCTCGAATTCCAACCCTGCCAAATGCATAGCCATGAACATTGGGGAAGGGCAAAAGAAAGACGCAGACAGAAGTATAGGCTAGGTTGACATTGGCTGCAAACCTCATTGAAGAGAAAGTTCTTGGGGTGACTATAACACCGAGCACGTCTCCGAGGCACACATTAACAGATACTGCTGACACACATGGGCGCCTGGCGAACCTGAGAATAGCGTTCCGATACATTAGTAAGGAATCGTTCAAGGCACGTACACTGTGTCTGTCAGGCCCATACTGGAGTATGCAGCACAGTTTGGAACCTGGTCAAGCACGTCCAAGAAAGTAGAGAAGTGCAAAGGTTTTGCAGCAGAGGCTTAGTTCTTGAGCTCAGGGGGAATGTACTACGAAGGAAGGTCGAGGGAAATCGGCCCTGACGAATCTGGGACAGGAGGGTCAGGGAAGACTGATAACAATATACAAAAATACTGCGTGGAAATAGACAAGGTGGACAGACGACAGAATGTTCCAAAGAGGGGAAACTAGAACAAGGGGTTACAATGGAAGCTGAAGACTCAGACGGAGTTCACAGTGATGTTTAGGCAAGTACTACTTCAGTCACAGAGTCTTCAAGCGGAAATAGCCTAGCAAGTGATTGTAGTGGAGGAAGGCACCATATATATAGCTTTTAAGACAAGGTATGACAAAACTCAGGAAGCAGAGAGAGAAGGAACCTAGTGCGATTATTGAAAAGGCGGGCAGGACTGAGTCCCTACCCCTACAACCACAATTAGGTGGAGTACACACATACACACTTACACACACACACAATTCACACACAAACACACACACACCAAACACACACACACACCACACACACACACACACAAAACCACAACACACACACACACACAACACACACACACACATACACACACATACACTCACACACATACACACACCCAACACACACACACACACACACACACACACCACACACACACAAAATCAAAACACCACACACACACATACACACACACACACACACACACCCACACCCTCACACACACACACACACATACACACACTCATACACACACAACACACACACACACACACACACATGCACACACATACACACACATACACACACATACACACACACACAAACAGATACACACACACACACACAAAAACACACACACACATACACCCACACACAACACGCAAACACACACACACACACAAACACACACACACCAACACACACACACACATACACACACCATACTTACAACACACACAAACACACACACATACACAGTACCACACACACACGACACACACACACAGTGGGATTTTGAGAAAATGGAAGGAATGGATGGCATGGGCGAAAGGGACTACTTAAGTAGGAACAATCCAGTCTGAGGGAAGCATAAGGTGATAATTGCAGTAATTGTACAACCCACCACAGAACTGCAGGAGGCCCAAGAGAAAGAATACGATGAGAGCAACAGAGCAAATGATCGACACACTAGCGAGGTGGCCAGGAGAGCACACATGGGGGGAGCAAAGTTACTAGTTATGGTTGATTTCAATCACAAGCAGATTGACTGGGAAAACCTGGAGCCCCATGGGGGTCCCGAAACATGGAGAGCCAAGATGATGGATGTGGTACTGAAAAACCTCATGCTCAACAGTCAGAGACACTACAAGAGAGAGGAGAGGATGAACCAGAAAGCTGGACCTTGTCTTCACCATGAGTAGTTCGACATCCGAGGGTAATCATGTATGAAAGGCCCCTGGGAGCTAGTGATCATGTGGTTCTGTGCTCGAACTACATAGTTGAGCTCCCAAGTGGAAGAGAGCAAATAGGCAGGTAAAACCCAAACTACAAAACGGGAACTACTCAGACATAAGGAACTTCCTTCAAGACATTCAGTGGGAGAGGGAACTGACAGAAATCCAGTACAAGAAATGATGGACTATGTAGCAACAAAATGCAAGAGGCAAAGGAGAGGTTTGTTCCCAATGGAAACAGAATAAATGGGACGAACAGAAACGAGTCCTTGGTTCACCCAAAGTGTGTAGGGAGGCAAAAACTAGGTGTACTAGAGAATGGAAAAGGTACAGAAGACAGAGAAACTCAGGAAATAAATAAAATCAGCCGAAGAGCCAGAAACGAATATCCACAGATAAGAAAGGGGAGGCTCAGAAACAATATGAAAATGACATAGCATCAAAGCCCTGACCCGAAAGCTGTTGTACAGCCACATCGAGAAAAACCAAACAGTCAAGGACCAGTAATCAAGACCTGGAGGAGGGTGATGGGAATTCACAAGAAACGACCAAGAGGTATGTCAGGAGCTCAACACAAGAATTAAAGAGGTATTTAACAGTGAAACCAGTAGGACTCCAGGAAATCAGAACAGGGGGGCACACCAGCAAGTGCTGGATGAGGTACATATAACCAAGGAGGAGGTGAAGAACTGCTATGCGAACTTGACACCTAAAAGGGCGGGGGGACCAGACAACATCTCCCCAGGGGTCCTTAAAAGGGGCAAGATATTGTGTGAGCCTTAACAAAATCTTCAACACTCATTTGAAACTGGCAACTCCTGAGGTATGGAAAAAAGGAAAATGTAGTCCCAATTTTTAAAAAGGGGACAGACATGAGGCACTAAACTACGAAAATTCACAACGTTTATAGTAGCAGGTCATGGAGAAGACATCGGGAGGAGAGTGGGGGGCACCGGAAAGAAACAATGTATTATTGACAACCACACGGTTTCGGGGAAAGGGAAAAATCCGTGTCAAAACCACTAAGTTTTATGAAAAGGGTGACAAAAGTAAGACAGGAAGAGAGGGGTGGATCGACGCATATTTTTGGGACGGAAAAGGGGGCCTTCGACACAGTTCCTACAAGAGGTTATGCAAAACAAAGGGGATCAGGCACAAAAACGGGAAAGCACTAAATGGATCAGAAAATACCGACGGGGAGGCAACAACGAGTCATGGTACGCGACGAGTGTCAAGGGGCGCCTGTGACAAAAGGGGGTTCCACAGGGGCAGCCCAGGACCCGTGCTGTTCTTGGTATTTTAACGACAAACAAGGGAAGATCAGAATGTCCTTGTTTTCAGATGATGCAAGTTAATGAGAAGAATCAAATCGATGGGGTCAGGCAGGGCCAAAAAAGACCCGGACGGCTACAAGCCGTCCAGCAACGGCTCCTTGAAATTTTTCCCTCCAAAAGCAAAAATCATGAAGATTTTGGGGAAGGGCAAAGAATCCCCAGACACAAAATAATTTTTGTGGGCCAAAGACTGCAAACCACTCAGGGAAAAAGATCGGGGGTGGCATAAACACCGGCATATCCCTGAGGCGCACATCAATCAGATAACTGCTGAGCATACGGGCGCCGGCAAATACGGGTAGCGTTCCGATACCTCAGTAAGGGTTCGTTTTAAAAATCTGTATTACCAATCTCGGCCTACTGGGGTATGCCACCAGTTTGGGAAACCACCCTACAAGCACGTCAAAAAATTAGAGAAATGCAAAGGTTTGCAACAAGACTAGTCCCAGAGCTACGGGATTGTCCATGAAGAAAGGTTGAGGGAAATCGGCCTGACGAAAACCGGAGGACAGGAGGGCAGGGGGAGACATGATAACGACATAAAAAAACGCGCGGGGAAAATAAAAAAACTTTAAACAAAGACGGGATGTTCCAAAAAAGGGAAACGCAGTCCAAAGGTCACAATTGGAATTAAAGGGATCCAGATGAATAAAGGGGGATGTTGGGAAGAAAATTTCTTCAGCCCTTTAGAGTATTCAGGCCTTTGGAAAAAGCCTAAAAGTGAATTTGTGGAGGGGGGAAAACCTAATATTTTTAAGGCGAGGTATGATAAAGCTCAGGGAGCCGAGAGAGAGGATTTTAGTACAATCGGGTGAAGAGGCGGGGCCGGGAGCTTTTACTCGAACCCCGGGCCAACCCCAAAAATAGGTAAATTTCACACCACCATACACAAAAACACCACACACACATAAAAGACACACACCACATACACAAAACAAACACATACAAACCATACACCCCAACATACACCCCACACACACACAAAACCCCAACACACCACACCCACACACACACACACCCACACACAAAACAAACACACACACACACACACCCCACACAAAAAAGACCGCAGAAAAGAGAAATAGGTTGGGTGGACAAAGTCTACAAAACCTAACTCGGGGGAGAAAAAGCCCCTTGGGGGGGCCATAACACCGAGCACATAACCGGGGGCCCAACACACCCAACCCAAAAAACCCGCGCAGCATACGGGCCCCCTGGAAAAACCTGAAAATTTAGAAATTCCGAAAACCTTAATAAGGAATCTTTCAAGACACTGTACACGTGTATGTTGGGCCCCTACGGGGAGTATGCGCACCAGATGGAACCCACCCCGGGGCAAGAAAGTCAAGAATGTTAGAAAAAAGTAAAAAGGTTTGCAACAAGGCTAGTCCCGGGATTTTTTAAAAAAGGGGGGAAAAAAATGTCGTACGAGGAAAGGGTTTTAAGGGAAATCGGACTGCCCCCCGGGAAGGGAAAAGAAGGGTCAAGGGAGAAGAAAAACGACAACAAATATTTGGGGGGAAATTAGAAAAGGTGGACAGAAAATGATTTTTTCCCAGAGGGGGGACACGGGGGACAAGGGGGACAACTGGAAGGGGAAGACTCGGGGACGAGTACGGGGGACGTTAGGAAGTATTTCTTCAGTCTAGAGTTGTCACCCAAGGGGAATACCCCTAGCAAGTGAAGTAGGGGGAGGCGGGAAACCCAATACATATTTTTAAAAAAGAGGTGACAAAGCTCAAAGCAGAGAGGGGAGAGGACCCAGTAGCGATCAGTAAAAGAGGCGGGGCCAGGAGCTGGGATCAACCCCTTTTCCAACCTAAAAAAAGTGGGTAAAACACAAAACACAAACACACACACATACCCCAAAACACACACACCAC
Organism: Cherax quadricarinatus; assembly: GCF_026875155.1. Taxonomy (NCBI): domain Eukaryota; kingdom Metazoa; phylum Arthropoda; class Malacostraca; order Decapoda; family Parastacidae; genus Cherax; species Cherax quadricarinatus. Next base: position 10,216 of record NW_026465984.1, read on the forward strand.
ACACAAACACACACCCATACACACACCACAAAAACCACCCCCAAAAAAACACACAAAACCACAAAAACTTTCACAGGGTCCTAGGACCAGGGGTTATTTTTGGAAATTATGGAACGACATGAGGGAAGGGGTTTTTAATCAGAAGTGCCCCCTTTTTGGCGATGATGTAAAAGTTAATGGGAAAATTTTTAAATCTGTTGGGGGCCGGGGCCAGGACTTAAAAAGAGCCTGGACAGACTGGACCCCCTTCCCCAGCAAAGGGTTCTAAAATTTTAATTTCCTGCCAAATCCCAAAGTCATGAAGATGGGGGAAGGGCACAAAAGGGCCCACAGACAGAGTATGGCTAGGGGCCAAAGATTTCCCAAAACCCACTCAAGGGGGAAAGATTTTGGGGGGGGTGAGTATAAAAACCGGAGCATGTCTCCGGAAGCAAAACATCAATCAGATAACTGCTGCAGAATATGGGCGCCTGGGGAAACCCTTGGGGGAAAAAGCATTCCCGGGCACCCCTTTTTTTAAAGGGAAACATTCAAGGGCACTGTCACCGTGTATGTCAGGGCCCTAATGGAGGGATGCCCGCACCCCGTTTGGAACCCGCACTTGTAAAGACGTCAAGAAACTGAGAAAGTACAAAAGGGTTTGGCCCAAAAAGGGTTTGTTCCAGAGTAAAGGGGGAAAGGGCCCCCATGAAGAAAGATTTAAGGAAATCGGCCCTGACGACCCCTGGAGGAAAAAAGGGGCAGGGGGACATTTAACGACATATAAATAATGGTGGAATGACAAGGGGACAAGGCAGGGTGTTTTCCGGGAGGGGACACAGGGAAAAAAAAAGGCCACAATTGGAAGTTTAAGCACAAATGAGTCAAGGATAGTAGGGGAAATATTTCCGGGGGGGGCATAGAGTTGTAAGGCGTGGAAAACCAAAAAAAGGGCTAGTGGGGGAAAAGGAAAAACACAGTTTTAAGACGGGGGTTTGATAAACTCATGGAGCGGGGAGGGGAGGGGTCTTGACAACCCGGGGAAGAGGGGGGGCCCGGAGCTAGGGCTCACCCCCTCCCAAACCCCAAAAAAGGTGAGTACAAATAGGTGAGTACACACCCCACACACACAAAACACACACACAAACACACACACAACACACACACCACCAACACACACCACACACAAACACACACCCAAATTGTGGGTTTGTGTCCCTGTAGAGCATTTCTTTGTGAAGTGTCTCGCCTCTTCTCTTCCCTCTTCATCCAACCTGGTTCGTATAAATAATATATTTCGACAGTATTTCAGCGCCATGAGTGCGATAAATCACATTACCTCTCAAAGCTTTTTCCGGCTCAGGTTTATCACCAGAAATAGAATGAACATGTAACGTGCACTGATTTCCAGATTTTGTTAGGTAGTTACTTAAGTCAGCTTTAGGATGGATTTGTATTTTGACATATATATTCACATATCGAGGTGACTTGTACTATTAACACAACACTATACTAAAGCGGTCATTCAGTGTTTTTCACAGGGAAAAGTGAGCAGACATCCATGGATAATTACAGACAACATGAAAGATGAGCAAATGCAACACTTTCCCTGTGCCATTCCAATTTCGATTATCATACCTGAGTCCCAACATAAACAAAGAACAGAACCACAATTATAAATGAAAATTCATAAGACACAATCGAAACTATAATTCATTCCAAGGCAAATGTTATCATTTAAAACGGAAACCGTAAGGGACGACGGGGGTTAGCAGCAGTGGCCAGGTCAGTGACCGTTGCAAACAACAGTTTCAGGAACAGCTTGGCTCTGGGAGTGCGCAGCAATCAAACACAGCAGTGACAACAGAAGAAGCAACATAGGCAACAGCAACAAAAATTTCAATTACCTTAGCCCACACTCCATCCATTAGTCTTTCAGTATGAGAGGCCACATGTCACACTATGTAGGTTCCGAGAGTGGCAGCAGTTTGTGTCAGCAAAGGAGGCGTCGTCAAAGACGAAGTCAGGTTCGGCGGCGTCAGCTGATGCAGTGCATTAGCTGCAGTGGTGGTATCAGTTTCGATGGCATCAGCTGAAACCCAAACGTCAGACGATTAACCTCAGTCCAAAATATATTCATAATTTTTTACTCCATGTCATAGGTACCACAATCACAAAAAAAATCAAGGGGCCCTGCTGTACCCGGTCGTGCTACTTTCCAAAACAATACCTTGGGATTCCAGGGTCTCTGATCCCACTGGGACAAATTGATACTGATGGATGTAGGTATTAGCTAGATTCAACACGCATATATAGTACAATGCTGAGAGCTTGCCATTCTTCCAAGGATAGATGGTGATTCAACAGTGGCGGTGACGGGTATTGTGACATTGCTGGATGCTAAGATTGGGGCTCTCTCTCAGCTGGGCTTCCAGCTTGGTATGGGGTATTCAGCCCCCTCAACTCACTCAGAAGGGGCAAATGGTGTCCCTTCAGCATGATCACTAATTGGAAGAAGATGCAGTACCAGCGTGTGTCATAGTCACGCCACTGTTTCTGCAAGAGACCAGTGTTGCACCCATAGCATGCGTTAATGAGAGCAATGACTCTTACTGTAGCAGGAAAATTTACAAGAAAACCCTGCATCACTATTTCCAATTTGAAACTATCGTAAAACCCCTGGATAAGTCTTAAGCCAACAAATCTGCTATCTTGTATTGCATGAGGTTGCAGTGTTCAGCAAGGAAGTAATAACGTTGAATTCAGCAAATCCTCTGTAAGGAAAAAGGGGCCCAGGCCGAAGCGGCTGCAGGGAAAGAGACAGATTGCTTTAAGAACTGGCGTAGACACTCGGTTTCATGCTAAAAGAACAAAGACACTGTTGATTCACACGTTTTCTGTTCCTCAGTGGTAATCTCAGGAATTCGTGAGGGCTATTATAGTGAAGCATACATCTTCCTCTTGTGACATTATTACGAAAGAACAAACCCTTTGGGGAAAGTGTAGTGTTACAATTTTTCCAGAGACAGTGCAATGTACGATAGACACTACTATTTCAGCCAGGATAGCTGATACCGGGGTGACACTTGAGAGCTCGATACATATACTCAGGTAGTCTAGTCAGTTATGAAAATTTTGTTAGGTCGGCTGCACAGCAGATGGCTAAAGGGCATAACCTGTCTGGATTTATCAAAATAACCCGTAATCCCGGACCATTGAGCCCAAAAACGTCAGTTTAATCAAACACTAAGTTACTGAATGATATGCTGAAACCAGCTCCTCTGGGGCAATTATTTAATCATTAATTAAATGTACTACAGCCCAAGACTGGTGCCTAGACGTCTTCTGGAACTGACGACTTCGGGGTGGCTGTGAAGACATGAAGGCGTCCACTAAGCTAGGTACCCTACAGTCCATAAAATTTGCTCAAACTCTACAGGCTCCAATACCTTACACTGCTGTAGCAGAGTAAGGTAATGGAGTTTGTGTCTTGGGTGCCAGCCCTTGGTTTTGGAGCAGTCTAGGTCCCTATTGATTGGCTTGCCCCATCATTTCAAATACACGTATGTTCCGTGGAATTGGGGGTAGTTAGGGGGAGCCCTGCAATACGGGGTCTGTGTTTTGAAGTGTCTTCCGATTGCCGAAATGGGAACTGTTTTTAAGGACGTCCCCAAAGTAATGTGTACTCACAGCTTGGAGACTGAAAACCCCTGTTGGATGTGTTGCAAGCCATGAGCATGTTGGCATGCTTGTAGGCTGGTGCTGCACTAGGTTTTGGGGGGGCAGTGAGAGTCTTCCATTCGTTAATGTACTTGGATGGGTGATTTATGTATTTCCCAGATTCACCAGGGTTGCGAGCTTTGCAGCTTATTTTGAGGGGATCGATCCCCCCGTTTAGAGGGGTTCGATTACCTCTGAGGCAAACTCAGGAAATC
>NW_026465985.1:0-13875 GCF_026875155.1 Cherax quadricarinatus
GGGTTTTAATTAAACTTTCATCATAAACATATATATATATATAAATAAAATTATATATATATAATAAAATATATATATTTAATAATATATATATAAATATATATATATATATATAAAAATATAAGAAAAATACACCTCAGGGTATATAAAATCCTGACTGCCTGTTATACACACTTATCTAACCTCTCACACTCAAATAATATATCTCATAAAAATTTTCTGTCACTCCGGCAAATGAAGATTGGATTTTGATGGAACTTCTTGAGAAATAAAAGTTTTGACGGAACTTTACATCCGAATAATGTATTTGTTCCGTAAAAAGTCCGTCCATAATGGCTGAATTTTCACATTTGTACTACACTGACGTTCTTGTTGGCTAAAGTTATTGAATATATAAAGTGAAAAAATTGCATGTTTGCAATGACTGTATATTTTATAAGGCACTGTTAGGTAATGGAGACGTTTATTGTGACTAAACACGCACAAACACACACACACACACACACACACACACACACACACACACACACCACACCCCACACACACACACACACACACACACACACACACATACATACACGTACCGACCAGTGAAGAGGTAGGGCCAGGAGCTGTGAATCGACCCCTGCAATCGCAATTAGGTGAGTACAGTTAAGTGAGTACGTACACATAAACACACTCACACGAAACTAGTCACGAAAATAAAAAGGGGAAAAGCTCCTAAAACACTTTTACAAACAGCAGGTTTGGTCGTGTATGTGGCTGCTTGAAATCAGTCCCAGCAAATGAAAGGTTATGAAGACCGAGGAGGGGGCAAGAGGATCGAACAGGGAGTCTAAACTTAAAGAACAGAGGCTGCGGACTTCTCTGAAAAAGAAAAAAAATAGGGATGAGAATAGTGCCCGTTATATTACCAAAGGTTAACATCAACCGAATAACCTCAGAAGCCAGTGTTCGTCTGGCAGATCTAAGAGAAACTTTCTGGAGTATGTGGCACCAGTATGGAACCCACACCTGAAAAATCAGCTGGGAAAATTGCAGAAGTCTGCAAAGTTACTATTTCCAGAGCTTGGAAGTATGAACTATGAGGAGAAACTAAGAGTTGAAGAACCAAGAAGATATGATAACAACATCCAAGTTATTCATGGGAATTGAGAGTAAATAGAGACAGGCTGTTTGAGAGGCGAGAAACAGATGTTCGAAAAATCAGATGAGTAACATGGATATCTGGAAAAATTTCTTCATTCTCAGGATGGTCGGGAAGTGGAATGATCTCAATGAAGAAGTGATGGAGGCAGAGTCCATACATAGCTTTAAGAGCAGGTTCGTTAGTGAATCTGGCGAGTTGCATTTTGAGGTGGTCATAACAGTGATGTACAACCCTTCAATGAATAGTAAGAGTACAAGACAAGAGTACGATGAGAGCAACAGAGTAATGGTGGACACAATCTGAGGTGGCCAGAAGGGTTCACATGTGCAGGGCAAAGTTACTGGTCATGGGGGACTTTAACCACAAGAAGACTGACAGGGAAAACTTAAAGCTTCATGGGGGACCAGAAATGTGGAGGGCTAAAATGCTGGAGGTAATAAGGGAAAACTTCATTCAGTAACATGTTAGGGACACGATCAGAGAGAGATAAGAGAGGATGAACCAGAATTCACCGTAAGTGATTCCAACATAGAGGATATTACATATGTAAGGCCTCTCGGCACTAGGGAACACATAGTCCTGCGTTTCGAATACCTTGAAGACTGAAACAGCACATGAAGGAGGGGAGAAGCCAAACTTCAAAAAAAAACCATGTGGAAATTCCTGGATGAGGTGCAGTGGAAAAGAGAACTTGAGGAAAAGACAGTGAATGAGATAATGAAACATGTGGCCAGAAAGTGCAGGGAGGCAGGGAAATTCGTACCCACTGGCAATAGAAGAAATGGGAAGACCGTAGTGAGCCCATGGTTTACCCACAGATGTAGAGAGGCCAAAGTCAAGTGTGCTAGAACATGGAAAGAGTATACAAGGTAAAGAACTCAGGAAAACAAGATGAGCAGAAGAGCCAGAAACGAATATGCATGAATAAGGAGGGAAGCTCAGCGGCAGTTTGAGAATGATAGAGAATCGAAAGTCAAATCTAACCCAAAGTTGTTTTCTAGCTACATCAAGAGGAAAACAACAGTCAAGGGCCAGGTAATCAGGGTGAGGAAGGAAGGAGTGGAGCTCACAAGAAATGACAAGGCAGTATGTGAGGAGCTCAGCTCGACATTTAGGGAGGTATTCTCAGAAGAGACAGAAAGGCTTCCGGCAAACCAGGATAGTAGGGTATACCAGCAAGTGCTAGAATTGATAGGTGAATTAGATACCTCGATGGCTGTGAGGCCAGATAATATCTCTCCAAGAGTCCTGAAAGAGGGAGCAGAGACACTGTGTGTGCCGCTAGCAACAATCTTCTAGTCATGGAGTAGATTATCAGGAGAAGAGTGGTGGAGAACCTAGAAAAGAGTGGGTTCATATATGACAACCAGCACGGCTTCTGGGAAGGAAAATCATGTGTCACAAACCTACTGGAGTTTGTGCGAGAAGGTAACAGAAGGGGACGAGAATCAGGAAAGACTACAAGGGGATCTGGATAGGCTGCAATCTTGGTCTAACAAATGACTCCTGGAGTTTAATCCCACTAAGTGCAAAGTTATAAAGCTTGGAGAAGGACAAAGAAGACCGCAGATGGAGTGCAGGCTCGTAGGTCAAAGGCTGCAAATCTCACTCAAGGAGTAGGATCATGGGGTGAATATCATAGCAAGCACATCCCCTGAGGTGCACATCAACCAATAACTGCTGCAGCATATGCGCATCTAGCAAACCTAAGTAAGGAGTCATCCACGACACTACTCCATGCAAAATGTTCACAGTAAACAGGTGATATCACAATATGCAGAACAATCACTTTCCTGATTTCTCACATTATCAAGGAACAGTAAAAATAATAGAAGAGCAGAAGGCATATGAGAACGAGGCTACACGTCACCCTTCCCTTTATGATGATGCGGGTGAGATGGTCAAGGACCTGTCTAACATAGCTTATATTCTTACCTTGCTTTAAGATATTAACTTGTCGAACATATCTTAAATTCTTCCCATATTTTATTAATTATAAATGAATCTAATTTGCATAACCCTTAAACAATATTCATATTATAAATTCAAAGCTATTTTTTATGAAGTTTTATACTATTATATTTTTCTCAGCCATGGACCTGCGCGATGCAACTTTCTCGGCATCATGAAAATCAATTGGATGGTTAAAATCTTTGAAATGAATAAACAGAGCATTAGACTCTTGACCAGTTCTAATGCTATATTTACATAATTGTGATCTTAATTCAAGGCTTTTTCCACCTTGACCGAATTAAACTTTATCAATTTTTTTTACAGTGAATCTTGTAGACACAGTCGTCAGCATTTTTGGGGAATTTTTAATCAAAAGTTTTATCACTGTATCAACTTTGATTTTAAAATTCTTAAGTAAAGAAGGTATATCAAGAAAGTTTTCATGGTATGGGAGAACTAATATTTTCTTGGTTGAATAAGACTGTTTGTCCTATTTTGAATTATAATACGTATTTCTAGCAGTTTTAAAGGATTTATCAATTAAGTATTTTGGGTAGTTTAGACCATTAACTATTTCATAAATCTTCAAGATTTCTTCATCTATGAACTCTGGGCTGCATTTACGAAAAGCTCTCAGAAGATAATGCTCATAAGAACAGTTATTTGTTGGTTTTCTGTATATTTTAAATTTAAAATCATGGTTCCCCTTAATAATTAATACATCTAGGAAAGGCAATGAATTATTTTGTTTAAACTCAACATTAAAATTTATGGAGTGAGCTAAACTGTTTAATTTAACAAGGAAATGGTTTATATCTATATTCTTAGGCATTAGTCATAAAGCATCAACAACATATCTGTACCACTTAGCTCTGTTAGGAAGGATTTTGTTTTACAGTCTAATTTAAAAACATAGCAGTAAGATTGCTAAGGACAGGTGAAGGGGAAAATTTCCCATTGCCTTTTCCAAAACTTCTGATAAAAAACTCACTTTTAAACAAAACTTTGCATATGGAGTATGCAGCACCATATCAACCCACACCTGGTCAAGCACGTTAAGAAATTGAAACAAGTGCAAGGTTTGCAATACACTAGTCCCGAGCCAAGTGGTATATCCTAGGAGGAAACATTAAGGGAACTCAGTCTTATGACACTGGGGGACGGGGGGCTGGGAGATATGGTAACGTAGTAATAAAATACTAAGAGAAATTATAAGATAACGTGGCCATAATTTTTTTCAAGAAAACCAACAGAAAAAGACAGCAGGCATAACTTAAACTGAAAACTCAAATGATAAAGGGGATGTTAAAATTAATATTTCTCGCCTTAAGGTCTTTTGAAGTCGAACAATCTGGAAGTGCAGTAAAAGAGGCGGTTTCCACACATGCTTTAAGAAGTTACGAAAAAGGGCTACGAGCCGAAGAAAAGTAGATCATAGTGACCACTAAGAGGCGGGTCAGGAGCTGTGATCGACCTTGAAACCACATATTGTGAGCACATTTTAGTAACACACACCACAAAACACACACACACACACACACACCACACAACACACACACAACACACCACACACAACACACACACACACACCACACAACACATATATATATATTAATATATATATATATATATAAATATATAAATATATATAATATATATTAATACATATACATATATATTTTGGCAAAACAACCACTGTGAAAGGATAGTGAAATTCCAAGCGCTTTCGTAAACTTCCACATTATCATTATATTTTCCTTGATAATGTGAGAAGTCACGAAAGCGCTTGGAAATTTTCACTACCCTTTTCACAGTGGTTGTTTTGCATATTCTGATATCACCTGCTTATTCTTTTTATATATATATAATTCTTTATTTATTTAATACTATTTATTTATTTATTTAAAATTAATTTTTTTATTTTACAAACTTCATTAATAAAAAAACCACCAAACCTTGAAACAATTGTCTATAGTTAAGGGTTGAATGCCCCGTTTGGGCGAGGGGGAGAGTTTCCCCTTGGATGGCCCCGCAAAGGCCCTGGAATATGAGAGTGCCGCTCTTTGGCCCCCTGGTGTGTCAATATCCGGGGAACCCACTTCTTTGAGGAAACTTGTGGCTTTCTTTCCCCAAGGTCTCTGATCCCACTAGGACAATTTGATACTTATGCCTTATGACTCCGTACTTGATGATCTTGTACACCTCCCTGTGATCTGCAGCACCTTCCTGTTGCCCAGCACTGTGACGGATGCAGGTGTCAGCCAGCGTCAACAAGCAGGTATAGTCCCATGCTAAAAGCTTGCTATTCTTCCAAGGATATATGCTGATCCCGTCGGGATGGTTTGCGAGATGGTAAATATTGTTGGCTGCTAGTGATTGGGGTTCTCTCTCAGCTTCGCACTCAGCTGTAGCAATGATGTCGTTGACTTTATTGTGTCTTGCATGCAAACCCTTGCTCTTGGAGCAGTTAAGACTGTGTAGACCATACTGGTCGGCTATAGCATTGCCGAAAATAAAGGCATATACATACATATAATATATAATATATAATATATATAATTATATATTATAATTATATAAATATATATATATATAAATATAACTTTAAAATGGATAGGTTATATAAAGAGAGAAGAGAGAGAAAGAGATACTGAGGGTAAAATAAAATATACAATAGCAATTTTTTACAAACAAAATATTGACTTTCTTTAATAACAATAAAAATTTGTCGTATGAATACTTCTTAACATCACTGACAAGGTTCATCCATGTAGTGAAAATACTCTGTGTGTTTCTCAGTAATGATGAACCAGATAGATCCGTCACCTGGTCACTGTAACAGCCTGTTGATGGAAATCATGATCCTTCACCTGGATCACTGTAACAGCCTGCTTGATGGACCAGACCCATGATCCATCACCCGGAGCACTGTAAAGCACTGCTTGATGGGACCAGATCATGATCCACCCACCCTGGATCACTGTAAAAAGACTGCTTGAGGGACTAAATCATGATCCATCACCCTGGATCACGTAACAGCACCCCCCTTGATGGGCCCAAACATGATCCATCACCTGGATCACTGTAACAGCACTGTTTAAAAATGGACCAGACATATCCAAACCCTGGATCACTGTAACAGCACTGCTTGATGGACCAGATCATGATCCATCACCCTGGTCACTGTAAAGCACGTTGATGGACCAGTCTGATCCATCACCCTGGACACTGAACAGCACTGCTTGATGACTAATCATGACCATCACCCTGGATCCCCTGTAACAGCACTGCTTAATCGACTAGATCAGATCCGTCCCCCCCGGGATCACGTAACAGCAACTGCTTGATGAACCCAATCAGATCATCACCCGGATCACTGAAACCATAGCACGCTTAATCGACTAATCATGAATCCGTCACCCTGGATCATTTAAAACAGCACTGCTTGATGCCAGATCATGATCCATCACCCTGGATCACTGTAACATAGCCCCGCTTGACGACTAGATCATGATCCGTCCCCCCTGGATCCTGAACAGCCTCCCTTGATGGACCAGATCATGATCCGCACCGGGAAATTCACTGTAACACACTGCTTGATGGACCAGATCATGTTTCCATCACCCTGGATCACTTAAATACACTGCTTAAATCGACTAATCATGTCCGTCACCCTGGATCACTGTAACAGCACTGCTGATGACCAGATCAAAATCCATCACCCTGGATCACTGTAAACATAGCACTGCTTGAGGGACCAGTCATATCCATCACCCTGGATCACTGTAACAGCACTGCTTGATGACTAGATCATGACCGTCAACCCTGGATCACTGAAACGCACTGCTTTGATGGACCAGATCATGATCCGTCCACCCTGGATCACTGTAACGGGCACGCTTGAGGGACTAGATCTTTGATCCAGTCACCCTGGATCACTGTAACATAGCACTGCTTGATGGACCAGATCATGATCCGTCACCCGATCACTGTAACAGCACTGCTTGTGGACTAATCATGATCGTCACCATGGTCACTGACATAGCACTGCTTGTCGACTAAAATCTTGATCCGCCCACCCGGATCACTGAAACAGCACTGCTTGAGGGACTAGATCATGACCCCATCACCCTGATCACTGTAACAGCACTGCTTGATGACTAGATCATGATCCACACCCCTGGATCACTGTAACAGCACTGCTTGATGGACTAGATCATGATCCGTTCCCCCGGATCACTGTAACAGCACTGCTTGATGGACCAATCATGACATCACCCGGGAAATCACTGTAAAAAACACTGCTTGAGGGACCAGATCATGATCCATCACCTGGATCACTGAACAGCACTGCTTGATGGACTAGATCATGAGACCATCACCCTGGATCACTGTAACAGCACTGCTTGATGGACAGATCAGATCCGTCACCCTGGATCACTGTAACAGCACTGCTTGAGGGGAACCAGATCAGATCCATCACCCTGGATCACTGAACAGCACGTTTGATGGACCAGATCAGACCACAACCTGATCACTGAAAACACACTGCTTGATGGACTAGATCAGATCCATCACCCTGGATCACTGAAACAGCACTGTTTTGATGGACTAGATCTGCCGTACCCTGGATCACTGAAAACAGCACTGCTTGATGGACCAGAACATGACCCATCACCCTGGATCACTGTAACACACTTCCCTTAATGGACAGATCATAAATCCATCACCCTGGATCACTGAAACAGCACTCTTGATGGACAGATCATGATCCGTCACCCTGGATCACTGTAACAGCACTGCTTGATGAACAGATCATGATCCATCACCCTGGATCACTGTAACAGCACTGCTTGATGGACTAGATCATGATCCATCACCCTGGATCACTGTAACAGCACTGCTTGATGGACTAGATCATGACCATCACCCTGGATAACTGTACAAAGCCCCGGCTTGATGGACTAGATCATGACCATCACCCTGGGATCACTGTAAACAGCACTGCTTGATGGACTAGTTCATGATCCGTCACCCGGGATCACTGTAACAGAAACCTGTTTTGATGGACCAGATCATGATCCATCACCCTGGATCACTGTAACAGCACTGCTTGATGGACCAGATCATGATCCATCACCCTGGATCACTGTAACAGCACTGCTTGATGGACCAGATCATGATCCACCCACCCTGGATCACTGAACATAGCACGCTTAATGACTAGATCTTGATCCTCACCCGGGATCACTGAAAACAGCACTGCTTGAGGACCAGATCATGATCCGTCCCCTGGATCACTGTAACGAAACTGTTATGGACCAATCTGATCCATCACCCGGGAAATCACGTAACATAGCACTGCTTAACGACTAGATCTTGATCCCACCCTGGATCACTGTAACAGCACTGTTTGATGGACCAGATCATGATCCGTCACCCTGGATCACTGTAACAGCACGCTTGAGGACCGACCCAATGATCCATCACCCTGGATCACTGTAAAAAGCCTGCTTGAGGGACCAGATCATGATCCGCACCCTGGATCACGTAACAGCACTGCTTATGGACCAGATCATGATCCATCACCCTGGATCACTGAAAACCCAGCACTGCCTTGATGGACCAGATCATGATCCGTCACCCTGGATCACTGTAACAGCACTGCTTGATGGACCAGATCATGATCCATAAACCCCTGGATCACTGAAAACATAGCACTGCTTAACGACTAGATCTTGATCCGTCACCCTGGATCACGAAAAAGCACTGCTTGATGACCGGGAATCATGATCCGTCACCCTGGATCACTGAAACCCAGCACTGCTTGATGGACCAGATCATGATCCATACCCGGATCACTGTAACAGCACTGCTTGATGGACCAGATCATGATCCGTCACCCTGGATCACTGTAACAGCACTGCTTGATGGACCAGATCATGATCCGTCACCCTGGATCACTGTATAACAGCACTGCTTGATGGACCAGATCATGATCCGTCACCCTGGATCACTGTAACAGCACTGCTTGATGGACCAGATCATGATCCGTCACCCTGGATCACTGTAACAGCACTGCTTGATGGACCAGATCATGATCCGTCACCCTGGATCACTGTAACAGCACTGCTTGATGGACCAGATCATGATCCGTCACCCTGGATCACTGTAACAGCACTGCTTGATAGACCAGATCATGATCCGTCACCCTGGATCACTGTAACATCATTTGTTCTAGGGTCAACTAAAACTTTTCAACAACAATTTTTGACAACCAACACGAGATTCACTACGACTACTTAAACTTTGTTGTGTTACTAAAGTGATTTCTCTATCCCTGTCTTTCTGTCTGTCTGCCTTTCTGTCTGTCTGTTTGTCTGTCTGCCTGTCTGTCTTTCTGTCTGTCTGTATCTTCGTATTCCTGTTATTATATTTGTCTTTTTTTCTTGTTTTTATATACAAGTATAATCTGCCTTTATATTTTTAATCAGTATAGACTACATGCGTCTTTGCTTGCCTTTTTTATTTCTTTTTCCGCTGGTTTTTAACTGTCTATTTAATCTGTCTCTGCAGATTAAATAGACAGTCTGTCTATAGCTTGTTTGTGTATTTGCTTCTCCTGATATCTTACGAACTTTCACAATCCTCCTCTGACGTTCAATACTCCCAGGTGTCACAGGCGGTTGCTTATTAATATATAATTCTGATCAGCAATAAAAGATAGCTGCGAGAGGCGCCTTAGTTATATTAGGTTAATAAATTCAACTTAGCGGTATTGTATACCATGATCATATTCTTCAGATGACGTTGATAACTGTAGTATCGAGTAGTTCCATAGTGTTGATCTGTTTATTTACCTTGATTGAATTTTGGATAACATCTTAAAATTTTGTAGTAATCTGGGATTAGTTTGACACAATTTAACAGAAGCAGTTGAAATGCGTTTCAAAACAGGTAAGATGATACAGAAATTATTTAAGAGAGAGAGAGAGAGAGAGAGAGAGAGAGAGAGAGAGAGAGAGAGAGAGAGAGAGACGAGAGAGTAAACATCAATGGTACGTAAAGAACGTAAGAGCGTCATTATGACTGCTGACAATTAATGTAGGTCATCATCTTTCTATACAGTTATCATTGCAATTCTTATTTTAAAACCATTTGCTTCAATTACGTAAATTTGGGAGTTCAGCTCATCTACAACATTAACGTCAAAGCAAAATTTACATGCGTCCATTTTTAAAATAAAGATTTCCACAATATGAAATTGATTACTAGTTTTCCTTTGATTCTGTTTTTTTTCCAAAAAATTATGTACCTTAATTTATAACTTTCATAAATCTTCATACAATGATAGTATCCCCTTTTTGTGCATATTTTCGAGAGTGTAATGTTAATGATCCTTATTTATTTCAGTAAGGCTGATTTCTGATGCTGAAGATTAATTTTGTATATTAGGAGTTACAAAAAAAAGAAAAGAAAAAGATGGCAGGACAGAGCCCCTTTAGGTGTACCACTTATAAGAGATTCCCATTCAGATTTTACCACATTTAGTGAAATTCACGCGTCTTGTATTTAGCAATGTCCTAAACTCGTAACCACTTCTCCCTCCAGTCTCATGTGTTAAATCTTCCCTCAGCAGCGTCTCGTCTGGCAGCGTCAAAAACTCGCTCCCACGTCAAGCTCAATGGTATCTCAGTTTGTACCAATGTTCACCGAATCAAATCCATTTTAGAAGAAAGAGCACATTTTTATTTGGTGAACGTTCTCTTTGATCTGGGTTGTGTCTTGTGTAATAAGTCGTGCTTAAGAAAATGTTTAAAATTTTGTGATGGATGTTAACAATGGTGTTAGTTTTCAATTTTAATAGAATAAATAAAAAAAATGAAAAATAGTGGGGATAGGCATTGATATGCAATTCCTAATAAGGAACTACAGACGTGTTAACTTAAGAAACATTAATAGTCAATTCAACGTTTCTCAAACAGTTCCAACACTGGAAAAAAAAAGTTGATAAAAAAAGTTTAGCATAAAAATCTGTTTAAGAATAAATATTTTAAAAACTATATTTGCAATTAGTAAAAAACATCACATTAATACTGTCAGAAATAAAAATAGGCCATGGAAAACTGCGATTAAAACACCACAATTCGATCCCTCTGACTACACACATCCCACACACCACAATCTTAGAAGAGTTAGAACTGTAGCTCTAACTCTGTAGGGAAAATCCCTGGGTGCTGGGAAGAGCTCAAGATTCGGAGAATCGAAATTATTTTCCCCTCCCTATCAGACCTGATTGTCTCCCCTTCAGTATGCCCATATAATCCCAAGGAGCAGTTCTTCCATGAATATAATAGTAAATTTGCTATTCTGGAATGGGTCCAGGGAGCATCCATAGAGCTCATCTATGCTCTTCGGGGCGACCGTCCCTCTTCCGATTCCTCGCCTCCCTCCGCGTCGTGCAAGAGCCGTCATCACCTCCTCTCGCACCGGGTGAAGGTTCAACACTTTCACTTCGCTCGTGTACTCCTTAGATGCCGATCTTACAAAGGAGTTGCTGAGGGACTCCAAGCGGGTATCAGTCTGGCTGACAGTTTTTCCCGGTGTCGGGAAGGGAAAAGAGAGAAAGGGTGAGTGAGACTTTTTTTATAAGGCTGTATATAAGGAGATCTATTAAATCGTCACGGTCGTTCATATTCTCGGGGGGGTAGGGCCTGGAGACTACTGAATGAAGAACAGTCCAGTCTTCTAGTGCCAAACGCCACTGTTTTCCAGGATCACAAAAGGCTATCAAGGATCACACAGGCTGACAGCACTCTCACGCGATAACCACACAGTGTTCCCATGCAATGACTTATAAATGATAAATAACTCCAAGTATGTTAGAAGACAGTATACGGGAAGAAAGACATTTATTAGGAAGCATTCGACCAATAGTGGTTTCAAACAATCCAATACAGAGAATGAAAAATAAATTATATACATAATGGTGAGGTCAGGTGCTGCAGGGATTTCCAGTCGGAGCTACGTGAAGGTTGTATTCTAGTGTATATGCTTGGTAAGTGTTTCCGAGATCATAAAACTACTTGTGTTTTGATCGTTGGTGTTGGTGGTAGCAATGAATGGAAATTCCAAAACTACCTCTGAGACATAGGTCTGATTTACGGATGACAAACCTGGCATTTTGGAAGTTCGGGTATTACGCTGCATAGTGCAGGCCTTTTAGGTCTTCCCTTTTAAAAAGGAATATAACTGCTTCTTCTCCGAGGAAAGCAGAGATCTACGTTCAATTAGCTCTCCTATAAAACCGTATGAGGAATCCTCTCTTAGTACGTGTGTCATGGTGTGCTTGGTAGAGTAGTAGAGCCTCGTTATTCGTGGGTTTTTCTGTAGAATTGGAAAATTAAAAAATTTTTATAATTAAATGTAACTTAAAGCATCAAGAAAGTATAGGCCATTTTTCATGGGAAATTTTTAAAGGGGGGTTCAACGAGTTGAGAAGTGCAGTGATATCAAGACATCTTGACACGTTTACAAGGATGTCATCCATATAACCGTCTTTCCTTCTCCTAGTACTCCATATATACGTTAACTATTACGGCACTAAGTGAGTCCATATCTATTAGTATAAACCCTGGTAATTTATACCGACAAGTTGATTTAAAAAGACACTTGAACAAACATTAGGGCATATTTATTAGAGAACATTTTGGTCCTGGGACCTCGATCACTTCTAACACACAGAGTTTGAAAATAACAGTACATAAATAAGCGGAGAGTGGAGAGTGACACATAGTGCCTGAGAAGTGACACTTGAGATCATGTGATTCCTGTGTTGTTAGGTAGGTGGTGCCTTGTCTCCTTCCAAAAACTTGACACTCCTTTCACCAACACAGACATTAAAACTCTCCTCAGACACCTTCCTCCCAAGGCCCCTGGTGCCTCTGGCCTAAACCATATTATCCTGAAACACCTTCCTGACTCTATCATTACTGCCTACATAAACCTCCTCAATGCCTCCCTTGCCTCTGGATACTTCCCTTCACTCTTTAAAGCTGCTACTGCTATCCTCCTTCCTAAACCCAATAAAGACCACTCTGACCCTAGAAACTATCGTCCTGTCAGCCTTCTCGAAACTTTAGGAAAACTCTTTGAAAAACTCATCAATAATCGCCTTCGCAGATACCTGGAACACAATTCTCTACTTTCTGATGGCCAGTTTGGCTTCAGAACACACAGATCCACACAGGATGCCATTAACATCATTCTCAACTACATCCACATAAACAAAAGCAAAAGAAGTTGAAAAAGCTTTTGACACTGTCTGGCACGAATGGCTCAAGTACAAACTCTGCACTAACTTCAACCTGCCTCTCACTACTCGTAAACTCCTCTGCAACTTCCTAGACGGCCGTACCATGAGAATCAAATTCCAAGGTTGTTACTCTGACTACTTCACACTAAATGCCGGAGTACCCCAGGGATCTGTCCTCTCCCCTACCCTCTACATTTTATACACTAACGACATTCCAACACCTGTATACCACAACTCCATCACACTAGCCTATGCAGACGACATTACACAACTTATCACTCATGCCAATATAGATACACTCACACCAAAACACAAAATGAGGTCGAAGGATAGCCATCTGGGGAAAAAAAATGGGGATCAAAACCAATGCACAAATCCCGCATTACTATTTTTAAATACAGGAAAAAGTGATCCCCCATTTCCTGCAGCTCAGAAAAGCTGATACCGCACTTTCTCC
>NW_026465986.1:0-13383 GCF_026875155.1 Cherax quadricarinatus
AAAAATATTAAAAAATTATTAATGGTTCACAGAAGGAAAAAGAGGCATAATTTCATGCACTGGTCAGGGAGGTATACCATCTTTTAGGAGTGAAGAAGAGCAGAATGTAAGTGTGGGGGAGGAAAGTGAGGCATTACGTAGAATGAAAGGGGGTTAAAGCAGCTGGAACTGATGGGATCATGACAGAAATGTTAAAAGCAGGGGGGATATAGTGTTGGAGTGGTTGGTACTTTTGTTTAATAAATGTATGAATGAGGGGAAGGTACCTAGGGATTGGCAGAGAGTATGTATAGTCCCTTTATATAAAGGGAAAGGGGAACAAAAGAGACTGAAAAAATTATAGAGGAATAAGTTTACTGAGTATACCAGGAAAAGTGTACAGTAGGGTTATAATTGAAAGACTTAGAGGAAAGACCAGAATGTAGGATTGCGGATGAGCAAGGAGTGTTTCAGAGTGGGTAGGGGATGTGTAGATCAAGTGTTTACATTGAAGCATATATAATGAACAGTATTTAGATAAAGGTAGGAATTTTTTAAATTGCATTTATGGATTTAGAAAAGGCATATGATAGAGTGGATAGAGGACAATGTGGCAGATGTTGCAAGTATAGGGAATAGGTGGTAAGTTAATTAAATGCTGTAAAGAGTTTTTATGGGGATATGAGGCTCAGGTTAGGGTGTGTAGAAGAGGGAGACTACTTCCTGGTAAAAGTAGGTCTTAGACAGGGATGTGTAATGTCACAATGGTTGTTTAATAAAATTTATAGATGGGGTTGTAAAGGAAGTAAAGGGCTAGGGTGTTTGGGAGAGGGGTGGGTTTAAAATTTTTGGGAGGAATCAAATTAAAAATGGGAATTGACACAGTTACTTTTTGCTGAGATACTGTGCGTATGGGAGATTCTAAAAAAAAATTTGAAAAGGGTTAGTGGATGAGTTTGGGAATGTGTGTAAAGGTAGAAAGTTGAAATTTGAACATAGAAAAGATTTAAGGTGATGAGGGTAATAAAAATGATTTAGTTTAAAGAAAAATTGGATACAAATTGTGGAGGAGGAGTATGGAAGAAGTGAATGTTTCAGTTTACTTAGGAGTTGATGTGTCGGCGGATGGATTTATGAAGGATGAGGTTAATCATAGAATTGATGAGGGAAAAAAGGTGAGTGGTGTGTTGAGGTATATGTGGAGTCAAAAACTTTTATCTATGGAGGCAAAGAAGGGAATGTATGAAAGTATGTAGTACCAAACACTCTTATATGGATGTGAAGCTTTGGTGGTAAATGCGCAGCGAGGAGACGGTTGGAGGCAGTGGAGATGTCCTGTTTGAGGGCAATGTGTGGTGTAAATATTATGCAGAAAATTCGGATTTGTGGAAATTAGGAAAAGGTGTTGAGTTAATAAAAGTATTAGTCAGAGGGCAGAAGAGGGGTTGTTGAGGTGGTTGGTCATTTAGAGAGAATGGATCAAAGTAGAATGACATGGAAAATCATAAAAACCCTATAGGGGAAGGAAGGCGGGGTAGGGTCGTCCTCGAAAGGGTTTTGGAGAAAATTGGGTAAAGGAGGTTTGTGGGCAAGGGGCTTGGACTTCCAGCAAGCATGCGTGAGCGTGTTAGATGGGGTTGAAATGGAGATGAATGGTACTGGGCCCTGACGATCTGTTGGAGTGTGAGCAGGTAATATTTAGTGAAGGGATTCAGGGAAAACCGGTTTTTTTCATATAGTCGGACTTGAGTCCTGGAAATGGGAAGTACAATGCCTGCCCTTAAAGGGGGGGTTTGGGATATTGGCAGTTTGGGGGGATATGTTGTGTATCTTTATATGTGTATGCTTCTAAACTGTTGTATTCTGAGCACCTCTGCAAAAACAGTGATAATGTGTGAGTGTGGTGAAAGTGTTGAATGATGATGAAAGTATTTCTTTTTGGGGATTTTCTTTCTTTTTTGGGTCACCCTGCCCGTTGGGAGACGGCCAAATTGTTGAAAAAAAAAAAAAATTTTTAAATTTCTACTAGGTAGTAGGTTGGTAGACAGCAACCACCCAGGGAGGTACAAACTGTCCTGCCAAGTAAATGTGTAAAATGAAACCCTGTAATTGTTTTAATGATGGTAGGATTACTGGTGTCCTTTTTTCTGTCTCATAACATGCAAGATTTCAGGTACGTCTTGCTACTTCTACTTACACTTAGGTCCAAAACTACACAAACGTGTATAAGCATATATATAATACCCCCTGGGTTTTCTGCTATTTTCTTTCTAGTTTTTGTTCTTGTTTATTTCCTCTTATCCCCCATGGGGAAGTGGAACAGAATTCTTCCTCCGTAAGCCATGCGTGTCATAAGAGGCGGCTAAAATGCCAGGAGCAAGGGGCTAGTAACCCTTTCTCCTGTATATATTACTAAATATAAAAGGAGAAACTTTCATTTTTTTTTTTGGGGCCACCCTCCTCGGTGGGATACAGCTGGTGTATTGAAAGAAAGAAAAGATCTTTATTTCTACAAGGTACAATACAAGGTTAACAGGCCTAGCTGACATAAATGACATACTATTTACAAAACCCCGCTTTTTAAATGTAGAGTATTTCGGGCAAATTAGGTCGTTTTGTCCCAGGATGCAACCCACACACTGTCGAGTAACTCCAGGTTCCCATTTTATGATGGGAAACATAGACAGTCGGTGTAAAGAAACACGCCCAATATTTCTACCCTCTCCGGGAATCGAACCTGGACCTTGCTATGTGATGCGAGAGCTTTAACCACCAGACCATGGGGCACAGTGTGTTATACACTTTACCCTTGGTTTCAAGGCTTATTGTTGTTTTTTCCTGCAAATTTTAAGGTAATTTTCACAAGAGACCAGTCACTTTTTTGTGACCTTAAGTTATCTGTGTACTGTACTGTATGGTTCATTTATGCTTGAAACACTGTTAATGCTTTTAATTGTAATAACTCTTTAAAATGATCTCTAAATTCTGGTTGTAAAACATTTAAATTGCAGTTCAAAAACGTGTTGAACTTATGGAAATGGAGACTTCATCTGTTGTAGAATCCATTTTGCCGTTTGTACAAGACTGGTCTTGTACGGTATTCAAAAAAGACAAAAACATGTTGTGGAAAGATTACATTAAAGAGGTTAGTAAGCATTATTTGTTTTTGTATTAATGTTACGTTTTGGGTATCTATCAAGCAATTGTCCTAGGGATCACTGCCCTTACATTCCAGTCTTCTTTAGTCCTCTGGGGTTGATGGCATGACCCACCTAGGTTTGTGATGCTGTCTTCCAGAGGCAGAACCCTGAATAATTGGGGGAACTCTCTCTTAAGGGGTTGTCTTCTGTAAATTTTGTGAAAACTTTAAAATTGAAAATAGATTTTCTTTTTACATAATTTTACAGTTATTATTATTCTCAGTTACAAGGAAGCTTATTTGACTGTCTAACCTCAGTCTTTCATGGAAGTGGTTATCTACTGCTACTGCTACTATTTACCATACAACAATAAGGGCTCTTCTATCATTCTGGCTCTTGTGTATGATGAAGCTGGGCAGTGACTTATTTTATTGTTTCATGTGCTCATTCTGTTCAAGAATGAGGCGAAATTTTCATAAGCACAGTACTATTATGAATACCTGTGATCACCTTTCCACAGCTTTGACCATGGGCTGCCAAAAACGTTTTCTAATCTACTTCTCCTTAAAGTACAGTAATTTAAAAAGTTGGCTTGTTAACCTCAAAATACTCTGCTATTAAGGCATAAGTTTCTTTATTGTTTTTGTTAAAACCTTGTGCATTTCATTATCATACTGATTTTCTTATTATCTTTTTTGTTATTAACTGCAATTGTCTTCTTGATCCCATTTTTTTTTTTTTTTGCTGGGCCACATTCTTAGTATTTTTTTTTTTTTTTCATGAATATACCTTATTATGGACTGTGGAAATTGGAAAGTGTACTGTATAAATTTGTAAAATGGTATTTAAAAATCTTTTCCCTTACAACATCCAAATCATTCAATTTGAATGGCTTGAAATTTCATGCCTGTATTAAAAGACATGATTCTTGACCGTATAAAAACATCCTTCCTAGCTATTAAATATCTTACAAGCTCAATCTGTTGCTTTTTTCCGTAGAAAATGGAGAAAATAGTTCATCAGTAAGGAACGTTTGCTGATGTGATCAGCTCTGCTGATAATGTACTTCGTCTGCTGCTAAGAAGCGAGGCCGCAAACCGAAAGTGCTGGGTTGTACTGGGGATGCCTTTCTTACTCCTGCAGCTGGAACTAGAAGTAAGTGTTTTTGTTACTGAGTGATATTTGCAGCAAACATTAACAGTTATGTTAATTCAAGGACATACTGAAATCAAAGATTTTCTTATCTGGTTTGGCACTTGTTTCGCCACTGCATTCCTGAAACCTTATTTTTCCTAGGACCTCCCATCTGAGTAAGTATTCCTAAAAATAGTGGAAGCCACCAGAAAGACCTGTGTAACCACATTCTACACTGGTCTGTTACCCTTGTGCTGATATAGGTGTTACCTCTGTGTATTTCTCCACTGTCTTCTTGCATCTTACTGATTGCCTACTGAATGCTAGTCTCTTACTTTATTTATATAATGGACTAATAGAGTATAAACTTCACCTTGTACAGTTTAGATCCTATGGTAATTATCATTCTTGATCTCTATTCTAAAACTTGCACCATATCCGTTACTGTTCACACACTTATCCTCATAAATATAACCAAAATTTCATCTTGTGCAGTGTTCACAGAAAAGGTATATCCCTTGTAATACCTGTACTGTTTATTACCTTCCTAAAGTTACTATTGTTACTAATTACTACATGTCCACTTTTCTGGCATCCAGGGCCTTCTTATTCTTCACAGGTGCACAAGATTTTGTATGCACTTGTAGAGAATAACCATCATTACCATCATTTAATGAAAGCTGTTCCATTCATTCATGAAATTTTTTATAATTGTATTACTGTAATTATGGCAGTTTGTTCCTCTTATTTTGATGTTTTCTGGAAATTCTTTTATCTCTCTTTCTTTTCTTATCTCTTTCCACTACAAGGGTTTGGGGTTTTCATTACCATTTTTTTAATTTTCTAGCACCGTTTTTACACTTATTTAAGTATATATTATTGTTTGTAATAAACTATTCAAATCATTTCACTGTCTTTAACGTAGATCTGAGTATTGATGCCAGTGCCCTCAATATGCTTTGAACATTATATTTTGTCCTAGACATAAAGAATGGGTCTGTGGTGAGTGTGCATGGTACAAAAAAAAAATCTTGCCCCATTACATGATGGGAGAAAATCAAGCCTTTGACCTTGTCTTTGGTTTAAAATAGCGACTTCGAGGTGTTTTCTAGGATGATTTATTGGCTGTTTCTTGTGATTAATTGACAGTCAAAGAATACTACTGAAATAGAGATGATTTTGGTTGGGTTTGAGGACCAGAAGCACAGTAGCTTGAAATTGGGCTGAAAAGTAGTGGGAAATGCTTTATTTTTGACAATTTTTCCTAAGAATGGGGGAAATCCTTCCCTTTTTGGCCAACTTGCAGGTCTTCAATTATTGGGAGCCCTACTAGGTCTGCTTCAATTATTGGGATTGCCCTCAACCATGACCAATCATTCTTGGTTATATTTTATTATTGGAGAAATGGAAAAACCTTTGTTTGTGATGATTCAAAATGGAGGGCAAATGTAATATAGGAGAAGCCTTGAGACATATATTTAGTGGCTGGAATGCCTAGAGTGTTTATTTTGGACTTTGCTTTTAAACTGGATTCTTTAAATTTGGTAAAATTGGCCACTCTACCTAATTTTGTGCACTTTATAGGGTTCTGATAGTTGAATGAGGGTTTATGTGCTCACCTCAGTAGAACAGAAGGCATACTGGCAAAATAGCTAAGAATTTTTGGGCAAATTGTGCCTTAAAATAGGAAATCAAATTCAAAATAATGAACTGTTTTATTTCAAAATTTAAAAATACCAGATGCTACAGTGTATATTTAACCTCCCTTTTAAGGTGTAAGAATGAATCGACAGAAAGCTGTTCTGGGTGTAAGCCAATCTGACAACTTGCTAGTGCCACCACCCCCCACTTCCAGGGTTCTTCGCACGAAGAAATTGGTGAGTTTAATTTACAATAGTTGAAACATACTTGTATACATTATTCATTTGTTTTTCCAGTTTTGATTTTTGTTGTAAAACCTGTGTTCATTTCATCCTTACTCCTGAATGAAGGTCTCCTGCACGGAAAAATTATGAAGATTTGACTGCATCATTTCTCTCAGACCATCACATGATTTCACCCTTTCTCAGTATCTTTTTGAACCAGTGGGTTGGCTTCTCGTGTGCTATGGAGGAAACCATTGGAACCATCTTGGTCCATCATGTGTATGCTTCTAAACTGTGTATTCTGAGCACCTCTGCAAAAACAGTGATAATGTGCAAATGTGGTGAATGATGATTAAAGTATTTTTCTTTTTTGGGGATTTTCTTTCTTTATGGGTCACCCTGCCTCGGTGGGAAAACGGCCGACTTGTTGAAAAAAAAAAAAAAAAAAAAAAGAAAAAAAGATGAATAAAATTTAAAGAATAAGTAAACGAAAATAGGTTTTATTATTTTTTATTGTTTAAAATTTTTGACATTGCTGCGGCTGAAATTTTGGGCCCCCGGGGTTTAGGGGATTTGCAACCCTGTTCATTTTTTTTTTTATTTTTTTTTATTATACCCACTGGCTGATTCCCACGAAGGGGGGTGGCCGAAAAAGAAAACCTTTCACCATCCTTCACCCATCACTGTTTCCCAAAAGGGGTTTTACACACGTTTTTTAAACTCAACTTTAACCCCCCCTCCTTAAATTTGCGGGACACTGTACTTCCCATCTCCAGGCCCAAAGTCCGGCCTCCCGGGGTTTTTTTCCCTGAACCCCTTAAAAGTTACTTTTGCTCACACTCCAAAGAATCAAGTAGAAAACCATTTGTCTCCTTTTCATCCTATAAAAAACACGCTCCGCATGCCGCGGAATTAAAACCCCCTCGCACACAAAACCTCCTTTCCCCCCCTCCCCTCCAACCCTCCTGGGGCCGACCCCTACCCCGCCTTCCTTCCACAAAGACTAAACACTTTTTGAAGTCACTTTTTTCGCTCCATTCTCCTACATGTCCAAATCATTCGTTTGCTCCATTCTCTCTACATTCCGACCACCTCAACAACCCTTCCTCACCCTCGGGAAAACAGTTTTGGCATCCCGCACCTCCTCCTAACTTCCAAATACAAATTTCTCTGCATATATTCACACCACGCATTGCCCCCAGACGACATCCCACTGCCCCCAGCCTTCCCTCCTGCAACATTCACCCCTGCTTTACCCCATTAAGAGCGTTGGTTTAAAAATGTTCCCCCTAATTCCCCTCTTTGCCCCCAAGGCAAAATTCTTTTTCTCAAGACTCCTAAAGGGACCCCTCCAAACCTTTTTCAGAAAAATAAGAACATAAATTTGGGAAAAACCGCAGAAGGCCTCCTGGCCCATCGAGGCAGTCCTTATCAAACGACATCTACCTAAACACCCCAAGAAATAAAATCCCGTACCCCAAGACACCAATCAAACCCACCCCCCACTCATTTTTTTGTCCCTCTCTTCTTAAAACACCCCAAAGGCCCCCCCTCTACACCCCCCCTGGGGAAAACTGTTCCCTGCTCTCAAAACCGTTTGAAAAACCATATTACCTATTTCCTTTTTAAAACTAAATTTATCCCAAATTAAATCCCTTTTTCCCCGGGTTTTTACCTGGTTCGACACCCCCAGACTTTTTTAATGTCCCTTTTTTTATGCCCTCATCCAAATTTTACACTTCAATGATATCTCCCCTCTTTTACCCTCTCCAGAAGTGGAGATTTAAGGCTTTAAGTCTATCTTTAACGGGAGGGTTTCCCTTTCCATAAAAAACATTTTTTGTCATTTTTCTCTGTAGTTCTCTAATGAGTCTATGTCCCCTGTATAAGGGGACCCAAAAAATGAGCGCATAATCTAAATGAGGGCCCCACTAGTGATGTAAAAGCTGTAAAATAACTTTTGGACTTTTTGTTACTTAACTTCTGAGATAAAAACCAAGTAAACTGTTCCTTGTTGCCACACAAAGGCACTGCTGTCTTGGGTTTAGATTTCGTTACCATACTCCCAAGTCTTTTTCACATTCTTAACCAAACCTACTTCCCAGATTTTACTTCGAGGGTTATTTTTTATTACCAAGGGCAAGTCCTTTCATTACCACATTAAACTTTAAACTGCCATTTTTTAACCAAAACATTAATTTGTTCAAAACGTCCTGAGTTTTATTGATATCCTCCCTCAGAGTGAATTATACACCTTTTTGTACTCACAAACTTACTATGTCACTAGTAATCCCTTCATCAAGGTCTTAATGTAAAATTTTTAAAAAAGGAAGGGGCCCAAAACTGATCCTTTTTTTGGAATGCCACTAGTGACTGATCCCCATTCGATTTTACTCCTTAATGGTAACTCCTGTTTTCTATTGGTAAGCCAGCCTCAATCCAGCTAGAATTTTACCCCCCTACCCCATGAGCTGCCACTTTTTTTTAAGAGCCTTTTGTAGACTCTTCGAAGGCTTTACTAAAATCCAAAATAAACAATATCATTTTCCTTATCCTGTAAACTGCCTAAAGGGTTCTATTGAAGAAGTCACAAGTTTGTCAGGCGGAACGCCCTCCGTGAATCCTTGCTGAGATTCATTTATCAAGTTACCCTTTTAAAGGGGGGGGGACTTCTGATATAGCTGACTTTAATTTTGATTCTAATAATTTGCCCACTATAGATGTCAGGCTTTTTGGCGGTAATTTGAAGGAGTGGATTATCCCCTGATTTTGAATGTAAACCACATAGCCATCTTCCACAACCTGGCACAACACTGGTAAGGATGGAAGGGTTGAAACACACGTTAATGGCTGACTAAGCTCCATCTTTCTTTCCTTAAGTCCCCTTGAAAACAATCTTGGGCCCCGGGGGACTTATTTTTTTTCGTTTGTCTATCTGTTTAAAAACCATGCCCTCGTGACAGAAATATTAGTTAACTTAAATTTCATCGGGAACAAAAAAAAATTGTTAATACTGGAATCTCATTTACATCTTCCTGTTAAAAACTGACAAAAAATAGTTTAAAAAGGCACTTTCCAGTTCTTTTATCCGTCAGCGTCCATTCCCAGTTTCAAGGCCTATTTTTTTCCTTACCTTCGCCCTATACACTTGAAAAAAACCCCTTTGGATTAGTCTTTGATTCATTACAATTTAATTTCATGTCCTTTAGCCTTTTCTAATTGCCTTTTTTACTTCCTTTTAAGCGAAAATTGGCAGTAAGGTTAAACCTTCTTTCTATTCCCATAAATTCCCCTTTTTCCCCTAATAGATGCTTTACCCCCTGTTAACCCATTTGGGTTTTCTTATTATTAGACAAATTTCTCTCGGGGGGAATGTATAACCGGGGCACTGTTACTTTAAAAAGAAAACAAATAAAAGCAGATCCCTCATATTCATAAGTATGTTTATCGTCAAAAAATCTTTACTAATCCCCCCAATCAAGATTAGACGATTCCCAAGTCCATATAACAGAAAGAACAAAATCAGGGTTTTTTCTGAACTTTTTCCCTGCTTCCCAATTAATGCAAAAAGTGATGGATTTTTTGGATCACTTGTCCAACCTTCAGTGATCTCCAGATTATTCACGGGGTTTTTCCTTATTTGACAAGACTATCTAGCAAATTTTACCCCTGGAGCTCAGTTACGCTCTGTTTCAGAAAACAGTCCTGAACTCTTCCTAAAGTCACTGAACTCTAGATTACCTGTCAAAAAAATTCCAGTAAATTTGACTAAAGTTGAAGTCCCCTACTATGACTGTTCGTGTCCAGAACCCTAAAAATTTGTCCAAAAGAATCTCCCTCATCGGACCAAGTTTGGAGGTGGAAATTTTACCCCAAAAAAATTTATTTTTTTTTCTTACCCCCCACAAACTCTCCCCAAACAGCCTGTTACTGCCCATCTTTTTTTATACCCTTTTTATGCAACAAAAATATTTCTGAACATACAAGCAACTCCCCCCCCTCCCAAGACTACCCACATTGAACAACTTAAATCCCTGAATATTAACTCAGCGTCAAACCCCGACTCTTTAAATCAACCATTTATTTAAATGCAATAAATTAAATTCCCAAACAGCCAAACCCGTTTTTCATTAATTTTATTTCTTGATTCGACTGTTACATAAAATACCATCATATGTTTTTTTTTCGCACATTTTTCTATTTATCTTTGTTTAACACCAAAATTTGAAATTATCATTACCAGAGTTTACTCCCCCGAAATTACTATTAACCCTTTTGAGGGGGCTACTAGTACTTTTAAAACCGTAGGGTTTTTGACGTATTTACTCATAAATTTAGCGGCCTCAATTAGTGGGAGAAAGCTGGTAGGGCCCTTTAAGAAAGAAAAGGGTTATGTGGTCAGTGGCACAGTCTAAAAAAAATCCCGCACAACAGTGCAAAGAGAAAAAAAAAACTTTGACCATTTTTTTTTTTAAAAAATGCGACTTTTGCAGTGTATTTTCGTAGGTATTTATTGTTTTATTCTAGTTTTCTTGGTTATTTTATAGAAAAGGAAGACATTTACAAAATTGAGATGATTTTGACTGGTTTTACAATGAAAGGTGCCTTGAAATTGGTCAAAGTAGCAGAAAAGTTTGATTTTTACCAAAATTCAAAAATAAAAAATCGTGCCCACGTGCAATACACTCAATGGTGAGTCTAATATTCTTTACAAGTGCACCAATAATATTTTAAAACCCTTTTTTACACTTCATAGCTTAACGTAAATCTTTTTTTTTTGTGGAAAAAAATTCAAAGTGGAAAGCAAAAAAAATATAAAGGGCCTTGAGACGTGACAAAGACTAGGGAAATGTCATTTTATGCCAGGGGGTGTCTTTCTTGTTTTTCGGACCCTATTCGGGAAAATTTGGACTTTTGAAATTTTTTGAAATTGGCAAAAAATTTCTAAATTTGACCACTGTACGGAAGTTGAATTTTTAAATGGGTGGTTTCTTGCCCCATTCGATAGAAAAAAAAGGAGTTTTTAGCGAAAAATTCTGTTTTTTTTCGACTAGTACAGTGAAATTGGGCCCAAATGGGGGGTCTAAGTGGGCCCCAAAACGCCGAGGGGAAAAAATCGCCGAAACCGCTAAAATTTGGGAACATAATTCCGTAAGTTTCTATCAAATTTTTAAAATTTTGGTGTCTTTTATGATCGGGGAAAAATCCTATCTTTTTAAAAGAAAAATAATTTTTTTTTTTTAAATTTGGCCACCCAGAACGAGTTTCGGAGAGGGCCTTTTGACCCCCAAAGGGGGTTTAAAATTCTTTTTATCAAGCATAATCAATATATCCATACTCATTATTTTCATTTTTTAAACCCATACCTCTAACAATCCTAGTTTAAAGTCCTAACAACCCCCCTCAACTGAGTTTGCAAGAAAACCACACCTCCCTGGATAAGTGAACCCCCTCCCTGGCATAAAGTCATTTTTTGGCCATAAATTGTCCCATTGCAATGAATGGGACTGCATTACCTTACAGTGTTTATCCAGCCCCCAATTTAAAACCCAAATTCTCTGGCAACCATTCATTACCAACACCTCTTCTTGGCAAAATCCAAAAATAACGGGTGCCCCCCCCTCTTCCTAATTATGTCATAGCTGCCTGAACTTTCTAATAAATCCTCCTTCTACCTTTTTCCTACATCATTTCCCCAGCACTGGGCAAATAATAGGATTTATCCCATTACCGTTTAGATGTTGTCAAGCCCGGTAAAAATGTCCTCCACCCCCCCCCAGGGAAAAAATACCCTTTGTCTCCTACTCCGTCCTTCAAACAGAATCCCATCCATGTATCTAACGGCTATCCCCAACAAAACAAAATTTTACCCTTTCCCTTTTTGTCGTTTGTGTGACGATCCCAGAATCGACTAACATTCGTCGGGTAGCACCGAAATGGTTGGAGGTTTTTTACAGGGGTTTTTCCACAGCAGTCTCTTTCTTCTTCTCGTTTCTGGCTTTCCATTCGTCTTTTGATCGTCAACTTCGTCGTCCCTCTTCCAGCCATGACCACGACCCTTTTGACCTGAGGACTCGAAACGGAGGACTACTACAAACCCTTTTTTTCCCCTCGGTCAATCGCCGTACTCCATTTTCGCTGCCCTCCTCACTTTCTAGACCATCCCTACACGTCCACCCCTAAATATCTAAATACACCACCTCCTCCAACCTCTCCCTCCAATCTGATGCCCAATCTTTCATCACCTAATTTTTTGTTACCTCAAAACCCTTTACTCTTTTTGTATTCACTTTTTTTTAATTTTTTTCTTTTTCATCCCCACCAAAATTTTCCACCAACCTCTGCAACTTTTCTTCAGAATCCCCAAAACACAGTGTCCCTCAGCAAAAGTAATGTTACAACTCCCACTTTGTGTGATTCTTTTTCTTTTTAAACCCCCCCTTTGCCAAAACCCTCCATTTACTTCCTTACAACCCCATCTTTAAATAATTAAAAAAACCCGTGTGACATCACAATCCTTGTCTAAGGCCTACTTTTACTGGAAATAATCCCCCTTTCCACATACCCTAACTTGAGCCTCACTATCCTTTTAAAAAAAAATTTACTGCTTCATAACCTACCTCCTAACCATACACCTGCAACATCTCCCCATTTCCCCCCCCATCCACCCTGTCATTACACTTTTCCAAAAACCTAAAAGCCACAAAAACCTCTTAGCCCTTTTCTAATTATGTTCACTTATATGTTTCACTGTAAAACCTGTCCACACACCCCCTACCTTTCCTAAAACCTCCTTGTTTTCCCGCTATCCTATTCTCCTTTACTCGAATTCTTTTTAATAAAACTCTACCATAAATTTACCAGGTATACTCAACAACTTTTCCCCCTAATTTTTTGCACCCTTTTGTCCCCTTTGCCTTTTTACAAAGGGAAATGCATGCTCTTTCCAAACCCTAGGTACCTTATCCTTTCCATAATTTATTTAAATATAGCACCAACCCTCCAAAACTAATCCCCCCCCGCTTTTAAAAAATTCATCTTTATCCCATCAATCCCACTGCCTTACCCCCCTTTTATTTTACCTACTGCCCTGAACTTCCCCCACACTCACAATCTCTTCCCACTCCTCAAAAGTTATTCCCCCTTGTCCTATACACTAAATCACAGCTTCCGTATCTTCACAACTTTAAAAATTCCTCAAAATATTCCCTCCATCTTCCCAATACCTCTAACTCTCCATTAATAAATCTCCCTCCCCATTTTTA
>NW_026465987.1:0-36348 GCF_026875155.1 Cherax quadricarinatus
ATTTTAAAGATCAGATTGAAAAATATCATAATTTTTTTAATTTGCTAAACCAATAATTCATAAAATTAAAGTAATAAAAATTGAAGGATGAAAGGGTATTTTGTATTACTTTAATAGTGTGTTGTGCATTATTTGGTATTTAACATTTTTTAATTGGTTCAAAGGGCCAATATTACCATGAGGATTAATCAATAAATTAATTGGTAAAAAAATGCCATATTATTAAAGTAACAAAATGTTAATAGCAAATGGAAGGTCATATAAAACAAACAATAACCAAAGGTCATAAAACCAAAATATAACCAAAGTATATAAAAAAAGTAAAACCAAAGGTAATAAAAAGGTAATTTTTAAAAAGGTTTCCAAAGGTATTAACCAAAGGTAATAAAAAGGTCAATATAATTCCATGATCCCGGTATATAAAAATGGTAATTTAACCAAAGGTAATACAAAGGCAATGAAAGGGGTTTCATTAGCCAAAGGTCATATAACTAATGTCTGATGAAACTGGAAACCCGGTTAATTTTCAACTGTATTTTAGACTCCTAGAAGGTAGATATGAATCATATAAATTAGTGCATAAAGAAGATAAAGATCGCTGGAAAATTGGCAGGTGAACAAGAAATGGAATTATTTTATCAATCAATAAATGGATCAAGAAGTGAAAATATTGTTTTGTAATGCTATGACTTGAAAAAAGTAAGAGCATAATGCAGTTATGTGCCGAATCGAATCGAAGACGACGAGAGCTGTCGTAAGATGGGAAGGAAGAAGGATAAGGAAGGATGGAAAAAACTGAAAAAAGATGGAAGGAGGGGAAGAGGAGGAATCAAGGCAAGTGGCCCAACCATTTGGGGCATTGGTACCGAAATACTAGAGGCGTAGATGGAGAGGCTTGAATATGTCGGTACTTCGCTCACTAGGAGAGAATGGCGGGAAGCAGCGGCAGGAGCTGGAGTGTCAGAAGGCAGCAAGCGGATGAGTGTACTGATGGAGGTCGGGTTGAGGTGTGTTAAGCTATTGTCCCATTAGAAAGAGTCTGGAACTTCGGTATGGCATGGTCATGATTCTAAATTTTTCGGGCTGGGTCGATCTCTGGAGCATTAAGGAGATTGATGACTTCTCTGAGAAGAGAGCACGTGATGGTCTACAGACGAACTTGACTTCGTCGCTCTGGAGGAGGGGGATCAATGTCTATGCATCCATTTCTTTAGGATACCAGGAGTAGTGAAGGGAGGAGACTCCACGTATCGTTTTATAGTGTTGTTTATCCTTAGAGTGAGCGACAAGTGAAGTCGATGATTGGTCAGTTTTGTTGGGTTGGAAGACGAGGACGCTGCTCGTGTCTTGATGGATTTTGGTGGCGGGCGTTGGGGGCCCGGTTGTCATTGGTGGAGGAAAGTTGGAGGCACGTGAGGCATTGGGGCTCTGATTGGTTCTTGGCATTGGCGGTGCTGGAGGAGATGGTGGTCTCTCATTGGTGGATTGCGAAGTAGAGCCGGTGGCTTCTGCAAAAAATCAAATCTTGCAAGTCATCTGGTACCTCGAAACTGACGATTTTTGGGATAATCTTCAAAACATGGGGCTGAAGCGGGGACTAGCTGGAAAGTTGAATGATGGCAGATTTTTTGGGGCAAGAATATCATTCATAGTTGTATTGAAACAACCCGAATTAGCTGCATTTTGCATGTATGCATACGTCAGGCAGTAGTAGAATTTTAAAGGAAATATCGTCGTAGAGGAGAGGCTGTGATTGGTGGAGGTTGCTGAGTGGCTTGTAGGACTTGGTGGTGGTTGTCTGAAGCTTAGCTATAGCAGCATAAGTAGGAGAGTTTCCTGTAGACTTTTTAGTTTCTTTCAGTTTCTTAGAGAGGAAAATCCTTGCTTACGGACATTCGGCTGCAAGAGTATGGTGATCACTCTTAGAGTTGATGCAAGTGGGAGCACAGTGGAAGTCCCGGAGCGAAAGTCGTGATCTGCAGACCCACAGGTGGAACATACCTTCTTATTCTTCACGTGGCAGTCGGCAGTAAGTGACTATACGAGTAGCATGTCCAACATGGTGTATGTAAGTGAATCGTTCAGGCTCAATTGTCGAGTTGATGAAGTAGTAAGAGATGGCCCGGCCATCAGACAGTGCTCTGGTCGCCATGGTAAAAGTCCAGAAACGTGGGCCTTGAGCATCGAGGAAGCGTTGGGGGTCTTTACAAAAAGGTCAGTCTTGGCCCAGTGTTGAGGCTTCAAATGATGACGAAATTTCCTCGATAGACATGTTCGTGATTAGCCTGTCAAGGCGTTTCATGAACCAGAGCGTTTTTGCACGCATGTATGGTGACGTGGAGATGGTAAAAAACCCCGGTTTTTCCCCAAAGTCTTCATGCTGTAGGTGTAAGTACTTTTTCAGCTTCAGCATCATTGAGAAAGGTACAATGAAAGGGTTCTTTCAGTGAGGTAACTTGGAGAATTTGGCGTGAAGACAAGTGTTGAGTGGGTTGCAAGCTCAAGCTTCGTGGTGTCAACGGCAGCAGACTTGGGCTTAAATTTTCACACGATATGACATCGAGGAGATGGTACAGGTTCCCCTCCCCAACGGGGATCGTAGAATACTGTGCAAGTAAGGAAGCTGCTATGACCAGCCAAGGCGAGAGTCAGAAGCAGACCTGTGTATCCGTGTCTGTGTCGTTATCTAGCCGAAACGAAAATTTACATCTCTCGCCAAACCCCCAGAATTATGTCGGCCTTACATTTAATCCAGGAGTCATTTGTCAAAAAATGTTGACAATGTTACACAAAAGGGAAGTGGATTGTTTGAGGTCACCTATGGTAATTTACAGCAGTGTGGATGGACCGTGTAACTATTGTCTTTAATTTAAAAACCCCAGAGCACAATTAAAAAAAAATTACAGCAATTTTGAGTCAAAATCGAAAGCATTTTTAAAAACCCTCAAGTAACAGATATGATCTGAATCGATCAGATTGGATATTGAGTGCTATTGTGCAACATAAATTGGCTATTAAGACTGTAGAGTGATCTAATAAGTACCATAAAGGATACTTCTCGTTGGAGGAGAGAAAGTAGGTATCCAAGAATTAATTCTCCAATTGCAAATTATTAAAACCAAAATAATCATAATGAGGAAAACAAATAATGTCTCTGATGTATCTGTTAATTTCCATAAAGGGAAGAAATGCACTAATAATTATAATTAATTCCATAATAAAAATAACATTGGACCACATCGAGTGGAGGGACTAGGAAAAAAGGGATCACAACAGAAAATTTAAAGAGGAAATCAGTACGTAAATAAGGGTAGCCCTCGTATTAATGAGAAAGTTAAGCAAAAAAAAGGGATTGTCTTTTTTGGTAAGGTATTCATTCCTCAAGATATTGCAATGAATATGATTCCTGGAATGTTAGGGTGGATAAACTGGAAGAACTTAAAGGTGTATCAGGTGTTTGAGCAATCATAATGCAAAGGGATTGCTATGCTAAATTAAATAATTCTTACAGGTGTCAGAAAGATGACAAAATTATTCTAATGTGCAAGGCCGTGTATAATGATAACCCTGGCACAGTGTTGCTGATGTGAAAGTAGCAGCGAATGTGAATGATCATGGGAACTGCTGAAGTAGCCTTCCAGTAGTGAATGTGAATATTCAGGATAAAAGATGTAAAAAAAAAACTGTGGTTTGGTTGGATCAATGACCCCGGCACCCCCAAATAAAATAAGTTGCTTTAAAGGTATGACAGTGCAAAATGGGACACCTGAAAAATCTGAAATTGTCCGGGATTTTATTCGGACAAAAGCCCCCAGTTATACGGCGCAGTGTTTATTAATGTCTGCCTGGGTGCTGGAGGGAACTGTATCAGAACGGTTTCTCGTAGATAATCTACCAGAGAAAATTTCTAAAAATTGAGCTTAGTTTAGCTACTAGACGGCTTTCACAGAATGGTATAAAATTGGCCCCCGTCCTCTGTAGGTAATGATTCAGTGGGGCCCAAATTTAAATATTTTAATTTGGAGTGATTATTATGCCCCCTTTGTAAAAGGGTATGCTGAAAAATGTGGTTTCACTCTCCTAAAAACTGCGGGAGGCCATTTTGTGTATGGTAGGATTCCGTGCTTTAATAATGAATGACTAGACTAGTCAGTAAAAGTGGTCACTGTGCGTCATATTAATTAAATAGCGCACCAGTCTAAATATTCCTTAGAAAGGTCCATTTTTGAACTAGTACATAAATTATGACAGCTGAAAAGCATCGAAATTTGGGTAGAATGAATTCCAAATAATTCTTTTACAATGGAACAATACCTGGACAATGTTACTCTGATCATGTGACTCCGGTGGAAGACGCATCGCCGGAACGCCTACAAATTATAAAATGGCTTTTGGCCAATTAAAGGCACAGTTTCACGTGTTAAATAAGCCACCAGAATTATTAACTGCATATCAGGAAATAGTTAATGACATACTACTATACAGAGAGTCCTTATTATGCAGAGTTTGGGGCAAATTAGATCAGTTTTATCCCATGATGCGACCCACACCTTTCGACTAACACCCAGGTTACCCGTTTTACGGGATGGCGTGAACATAGAAAAAAGGGTTTATTTATGAAACAGTCCTATGTTTGATAAAGCTCTGGAGAGCGAAACGTTCCACAAAAAATATGTCACTTAGTTCACTTGTGTCATTTTACTTTACATATTGTCGGTAATTCTACCAGTTCATTACGAGAAGCATTTTGCAGTTAGTCCAACAAAATTTGTGCTACTCAGAATTAATCTTGAATATTCCCATCCATTCTTTGTGCATCACGAATGAAGTTTGGTGTGTTCACAACTGTTATATTATACTGGAGGGTGTGGTAACCTGTAGGGATCATACAGTGCAAATGTATGAGAAACATTCAAAAATTCGATCCAAGAAAGGGGATGAATACTCGGTAAAATGGTTCAGATCTTATCTTTAAAACTAGTATTAAGGATAAACAATCACAAGGGTAAAATACTGAAATAATTTACAATTTGAGATTAAAAATAACATTACACACACTATTGGAAAACCCCAAGGTGTATTTAATTTTGAACCCGGGATCTAAGGATCCTGTTTACATCTACAACGTGGAAAGAAAATTAAGAATATGCATTTGAGCCATTGTAATAGGGCTTACCCTGCAAATGTCCCAGTAATCTTTCACAAGGTAACATTAAACAAGAGTCGAAAATTTGAAACCATTGTATAAGGGGTTCTCGCATAATGAACTAAAATTGTGACTAAGCGAACGGAAAATGTTGTCGGTATTTATACCTTTCTTCACAACTTTGCTGAAAATGTTCGAAAAAAATTAAAAAAAAAAAAAAAAGGATCCCTTGTTTAAACTTGAAATACAATTAATGCGATGTTGCTTCTTCCAATAATTTTTGTATTTAAATTCTATTTAAAATTATCTCAGTACTAACGAAAAAAAATATTTCATTTTGATTTGATTTATTTTTAAAATTGCAAAAATAGCAAACTGGATCCTGAGTCCAACAGTTAAAAATATTTCTATTTAAGATTTACCAGCTTTTTGGTTGGAATTTTAAATCCAGAGAAGCATTCTTCATTTAATACATCAAAAGAATTTCCTTAACCTTAAAGTCCGATGTGATCTATTTTCCCAAACCCGCTGTGTCCCAAACGTAGATCTACGTTCCACCGCTAGTTTTCCCAAAACGTAGATCTACGTTTTACACCGCTAGTGTTCCAAAAGTAGATCTACGTTTCCACCGCTAGTTTTCCAACGTAGATCTACGTTTAACCGCTAGTGTCCAAAAACGTAGATTTTCGTTTCCACCGCTAGTGTTCCAAACGTAGATCTACGTTTGCACCGCTTAGTGCTTCGAGTAGATCTACGGTTATTTTCCACCACCCTGGACAGGCTTCTCTGTCATTTTCCATTGCCCTGAAATTGTTTCCCTGTCACATTCCATCGCCCTAGACGGGTTTCCCTCTCATATTCCATCACCCTGGACGAGTTTTCTTGTCATATTGCATCGCCCTGGACTGGTTTGTGTGTCATATTCCATCTCCCTTGACGGGTTTCCATGTCATATTCCATCTCCTTGGACGGGTTTCCCTGTCATTATCCACAACCCTGGACGGATATACCTGTCATTACCCACCGCCCTGGACGGGTATCCGTCATTATCCACCTCCTTGGATGGGTGTCCCTGTCATTATCCACCACCAGGGAAGGGTATCCCTGTCATTATCCACCACTCTGGACGGGTATCGTTGACATCCACCACACTGGACGTGTATCCCTGTCATAATCCACCACCCTGAATGGGTATCCCTGTCATTATGCACCACCCTCGATGGGTATCCCTATCATTCTCCACTACCCTGGATGGGTATCCCTGTCATTACCAACCACCCTGGAGGGGTATCCCTGTCATTACCAATCACCCTGGACGGGTATTCCTGTCATCATCCTCCGCCTGGACAGGTTTCTGTCATATTCCATCTCCCTTGACTGATTTTCTTGTCATTTTACGTCGCCCTTGACGTATTTCTTCGCTTTTACTCCATCGCCTTGGATGTGTTTCCGTGTCACATTCCTTCGCCCTAGAGAGGTTTCTTTGTCATATTCCATGAGAGATGACAGGTGTCCTTATCATTTTCCATCGAGCTTCATGGGTTTCCCGTCATTTTCCGTCGCAATGGACTGTTTTTCTGTCATAATCCATAACTCTGAACTTGTTTCTCTCTCATATTTACTCGCCCTGGACAGGTTTCCTTGTCATTTTTCGTCGTCATAGACGGGTTCCTGTCATTTTTCAATTGTCCTGGACGAGTTTCCTTGTCATATTCCATCCCCTGGAGGGGTTTCGCTGTCATCTTCAATCGCCCTGGAAGGGTTTCCCTGTCATTTTTCATCCCCCTGGACGGGTTTCTCTGCCATATTTCATCGCCCTGAACGAGTTTGTCATATTCTGTTGCCCTGGACGGGTTTCCCTTTTATATTCCATCTGACTGGTCTTTTTTCCCCTGTCATGTTCCATCTCCTTTGGCGGGTTTCCCTGTCATATTCCATCGCTCTGGACGAGTTTCCATGTCATATTCCATCACCATTTCCGTCTCATATTCCAAACCCGTGCAAAGACGGGTTCTTCTCTCCATATTCCATTGTACTGTACGAACTTCCCTGTCATATTCCATCGCCCTGGACAGGTTTACCTGTCATTCTATCTCTCTGATCATTTTTCCTTTTCATATTCCATCTCCCTGGACTATTTTCCATCTCATATTCCATCGCCCTGGTCGGGCTTTTCTGTCATATCCTCGTCCTGGACGGGTTTCCCTGTCATATTCCATGGCCTTGGGCTGGTTTCCTTGAAAGGGCGAAGTTAAGAAAATTGAAGAATAGGCAAGATTACCGTACTCAGAACACAGACTTCAGAGAGACAGCCAAACCTCAGATGAAAGACCAAAGTGGAAACAACCTTCCCGAAACTCGATCGAATTATTCAGCTCAATTATGTAAGAGAAAGTTGTTGTCTATTATGGAGTATGCAGCACCAGCATTTTACCCGCAAACCTCTTTCGACATGTTTTAAAGTGTAAGAGAAAGTGCGGTGCTTGTTCCAGAGTTAAGAGTTATGAGATGCGAGAGACCTTAACACATGTAGAAGATCCAGGAGGACACATATAGTTCTGTGTTTCCTAGTTTTAAGTATATAAAATTTTTTTTCCAAACTCTAGTTTTGTCCAGCGACCGAATTTCTGTTGGTCACCATTATATTAGCAGTTGTTCAAGCTCCTGGGGTTTGGTTGCCATTCCATCTTCTTGGAATGTTTTTAGTCGTTGTATTTGAAGTTTGTGAGGTACTTTTCATCAAGTACTGTGTTTCTGAGGAGAAAGAGAACACGTCATGGATGACAATGGTCACCCTCTCCGTGTTCGCTTATAAAAAATCTTCCATCATAATTTTCTAGAGGAACATCTGCACCGATTATATCTGTGATGTGACAAAAGAGACAAAATTCCTTTCCCATCAGGAAGAAATTAAAAAATAGTTGTGAAGGGAAAATTCTCGGTGGAGAAAACCCACCCTCACGCCGACGTATAAAAAACCAGCTGACTTGATTCATCTTATAGTAACAAATGATTCTCACCTAAAAGTCTTTTACCAACAGGTCCGACATCACTCTATTTCCCGCATAAACCCAAAAAGAGATCTTCTGTCAATAGTCGTCTGGTTAAATCCTTACAGTAGTATTTTCCAGTAGCGTTTTGGACTTACTTGAATCCTGCAAAAAGAATCCTAAGAAGGGAAATTTCCCGCTAATAAGTCTTTAATCAGATATTTACCAAACATGTTACATACCCGTGTTATTAACTCTGGTTTTATCAGCGACTTTATACACATCACAAACACAACTATGGTGGTGAAAAAACACATAATTCAGTACTTCCTGGCTTTGTGGCAAATATCTTAGCAATTTTAGTGCATACACATTCATTGTTGCAGGGATGCATTTAGTGGTACACTGAATCATCACAGTACATAACAGTCTGGAGGGCAGTGCACACAGTCGTACTGGGCCGGTTGTGAAATACACAGTCGTACTGGCCAGTTTTGGCAACACAGTCGACTGACCAGGTTGTGGCAACACAGTCGTAAATGGCCAGGTTGTGGCAAACATGTTGTACTGGGGCCCGGTTGTGGCAACACAGTCGTACTGGCCAGGTTGTGGCAACACAGTCGTACTGGCCAGGTTGTGGCAACACAGTCGTACTGGCCAGGTTGTGGCAACACAGTCGTAACTGGCCAGGTTGTGGCAACACAGTCGTACTGGCCCGGTTGTTGGCAAACACAGTCGTACTGGCCCGGTTGTGGAAACACAGTCGTACGGCCAGGTTGTGGCAACACAGTCGTACTGGCCAGGTTTTGGCAGCACAGTCGTACTGGCCAGGTTTTGGCAACACAGTCGTACTGGCCAGGTTGTGGCAACACAGTCGTACTGGCCAGGTTGTGGCAACACAGTCGTACTGGCCAGGTTTTGGCAACACAGTCGTACTGGCCAGGTTGTGGCAACACAGTCGTACTGGCCAGGTTGTGGCAACACAGTCGTACTGGCCAGGTTGTGGCAACACAGTCGTACTGGCCAGGTTGGGGCAACACAGTCGTACTGGCCAGGTTGTGGCAACACAGTCGTACTGACCAGGTTGTGGCAACACAGTCGTACTGGCCAGGTTGTGGCAAACACAGTCGTACTGGCCGGTTGTGGCAACACAGTTTTACTGGCCAGGTTGTGGCAACACAGTCGTACTGGCCAGGTTTTGGCAACACAGTCGTACTGGCCAGGTTGTGGCAACACAGTCGTACTGGCCAGGTTGTGGCAACACAGTCGTACTGGCCAGGTTGTGGCAACAGTCGTACTGGCCAGGTTGTGGCAACACAGTCGTACTGGCCAGGTTGTGGCAACACAGTCGTACTGGCCAGGTTTGGGCAAAGCAGTCGTACTGGCCAGGTTGTGGCAACACAGTCGTACTGGCCAGGTTTTTGGCAAACACAGTCGTACTGGCCAGGTTGTGGCAACACACAGTCGTACTGGCCAGGTTGTGGCAACACACAGTCGTACTGGCCAGGTTGTGGCAACACAGTTCCCGTACTGGCCAGGTTGTGGCAACACAGTCGTACTGGCAAAGGGTTTTGGCAACACAGTCGTACTGGCCAGGATGTGGCAAGTCGTACTGGCCAGGTTGTGGCAACGCAGTCGTACTGGCCAGGTTGTGGCAACGCA
Source organism: Cherax quadricarinatus (assembly GCF_026875155.1). Taxonomy (NCBI): domain Eukaryota; kingdom Metazoa; phylum Arthropoda; class Malacostraca; order Decapoda; family Parastacidae; genus Cherax; species Cherax quadricarinatus. Next base: position 9,799 of record NW_026465987.1, read on the forward strand.
GTCGTACTGGCCAGGTTGTGGCAACACAGTCGTACTGGCCAGGTTGTGGCAACCAGTCGTATGGCCAGGTTGTGGCAACACAGTCGTACTGGCCAGGTTGTGGCAACACAGTCGTACTGGCCAGGTTGTGGCAACACAGTCGTACTGGCCAGGTTGTGGCAACGCAGTCGTACTGGCCAGGTTGTGGCAACGCAGTCGTACTGGCCAGGATGTGGCAAGTCGTACTGGCCAGGATGTGGCAAGTCGTACTGGCCAGGTTGTGGCAACACAGTGTACTGGCCAGGTTGTGGCAAACACAGTCGTACGGCCAGGTTGTGGCAAACACAGTCGTACTGGCCAGGTTGTGGCAACACACAGTCGTACTGGCCAGGTTGTGGCAACACAGTCGTACTGGCCAGGTTGTGGCAACACAGTCGTACTGGCCAGGTTGTGGCACAACACAGTCGTACTGACCAGGTTGTGGCAACACAGTCGTACTGACCAGGTTGTGGCAACACACAGTCGTACTGGCCAGGTTGTGGCAACAACAGTCGTACTGGCCAGGTTGTGGCAACACCCGTCGTACTGGCCAGGTTGTGGCAACACAGTCGTACTGGCCCGGTTGTGGCAACACAGTCGTACTGGCCAGGTTGTGGCAACACAGTCGTACTGGCCAGGTTGTGGCAACACACAGTCGTACTGGCCAGGTTGTGGCAACACAAAAGTCGTACTGGCCAGGTTGTGGGAACAGTCGTTTCTGGCCGGTTGTGGCAACACAGTCGTACTGGCCAGGTTTTGGCAACACAGTCGTACTGGCCAGGTTGTGGCAACATACAGTCGTACTGGCCAGGTTGTGGCAACACAAGTCGTACTGGCCAGGTTGTGGCAACACAGTCGTACTGGCCAGGTTGTGGCAACACACAGTCGTACTGGCCAGGTTGTGGCAGCCACCACCAAATTTTTATGTCAAGAGATCGAATCATCCAAGTGACAGTTTTTATTTACGTCACCGAAAGTTTTTTTTTTATTTTGTATCTGTGATGGTGATTTTTTTTTATGTCATTAATGAAAAAAGTGAGAGAAGTGTTTTTTATGAGAACTGAGAGAGTTATTTAATAATTAATTCTACTTAAACAAAGTGTTTATAAGAAAATTTTCTTTATCTCAACCACAAGTCTCTCAAATTAGTCACTTCTTCACATATTTACATCTTTTCTCACATTATTTTTATCAAAATATTATAACCCTCATTGCACTTTCTTAAGAAAATTTAAATCATTTAATCAAATATTTCAAAATTTTTACAATATTTTACAATTTATACAATATTAATTAAATTAAACAACGGTGAGGGAAAAGTGTGATATGTCTATGGTAATGTGTACACATGTATGCTTATAAGTGTGTTGGTGTAGTGTGTTTGTAGTGATGTGTATGTGTACACATGTTGTATATATGTGTGTTTTTAGTGATGTATATGTGTAGATGGAAGTGAAAAGTAAACATTAGAAAAAACTTGCATGATTACATAATATTCACAGTAAAAGAAGAGCACAGTTCCGTGGTACAGCTGTCAGCCTGGCTGACTCTGCTGTCAGCCTGGAGACTGCTGACAATACCAGGTAAAGTTTGTCAGAATTATGATTACTGAAAGTGATGATAAAGATATATTGATAACACAGAAGAGTGACAGTTGAGAAAGTGAAGGTAATCTGTGGATCATGTGTAACACTGACATACTGAACCTTAACAACACTTATATAAAGGAAAGTTGCACTTGGCTGTATTTATAGTTGTGGAAAAGTTATATGAGAGATGTTAGTAGAGTAGGTTTTGTAACAAAAGTGTTGAATTAAGTTACAATATGTAAGAAAGATGGAAAATTTTCCCCCAAAATTTGGGGTCATGTAATGTTGTGTGATGTCGCCTGTGGTGTTAAGACGTGTGATGTCACTGTACTTTGATCAAAAGAAATATATATTATATATATAAATATAAATATATATATATTTTATAATATATATATATATATATATATATTTATATATTTTTACACACACCCACATAATTGCCAGAATTTTATTAAATACTGTTTTAAAACTTGTACACACATTTTAATGTTGCGTGATGTATGTTATATACAAACTTTTGGCCCTTTTAAAATTATTTATGAAACCGAAAAAAAAAAAGTTTTTTTTTAATTTGTTTAATTTTTAAATGGAGGAGATTTAGAGTTCTCATTGACACTATACATAAAAAATATGTACACATGACGTCATAAAACACACATGTACACATGCAGTCAACCACATGTAAAGGGCAATAAAACCACATGTAACATGGCACAACACAGTAAAAAGGTTTTAAAATGTGTACAAAACGCTGACACAGAAATCATCAACACACTTTTCACATGAAATCATCAACAACATGTAACATGACAATCAAACACATGTACGTGCAGTCATTAACGACTGTACACATGCCAACAACACACATGTACACATGGCAACATTTTTAAAGAAAAGTGTTATGTGTATGTGTCCCATGTGAAAAATTTGTAACATTAAAGACCGTGTTATTTGTGCATATGTTCCATGGCCAACATACAAGTAAACACGTGTCTTTAAGTGTAAAACATGTACACATGGCACACAGTTCCCCTAGTGCCTCAGTGTGTTCATCTTTAAATATTACAAGTTACACAAAGAATGTTGTCAAAAACCGTAAACCAACATTTTTTGTCTTATATATTTGAATAATCATATCTAAATCTAATCATATCAAATTTTCCCATATATTGTGTTACTACATTTTTTAAATATGGGGGACGGTAATGTATGTATATGAGAATGTGTACACATGCACGGTACAAAAGGTTCTGGGATGGGCTTTGGAACGACATGTTTGTGTGTTGTATGTGGGGATCTTAGACTATTATAGTGTAGATAATTGTGTACATTTTGTGTGCGTATTTGTAACACAGGGGATTGTGTGTGTTTTTTATGTATCAAGTCTATTTTAAATTATGTATGAGAAAGGTGATTGTTTTTAAACGTATAAATATTTGTGAAAATATTATATTGGTATGCAAAAAAATTTCTGCGTTGTTAGGCTTTCTGCAAATGAAAAAGACGGATAAATAAACAAAAAAAAACAGTGTAATATTTAACATAGTTATGATGGTGGGGGAAAAAACCCAACTTTTGGGGTATTCATTGCAATAATAAAACATCACAAATATTTTAAACAGGTAAATAAGAAAAAAAACAATTTGTTCTCAGTTATTTTAATAGTGTAACATAAAGGTTTTCCAAAATTTCGTTAATTAGCCTTCGGAGGTGGCGGAACTGTGGGGCAGCTTGGTGGCGTCTAGCTGACCTACGTCGCGGCTGTTTGGGGGGTGTAATTACTGGACGCAGTTTTCTGTGTGTGTCACCCCCAGAATTCCCACCCACTGGAAGTCTTCCCGTGACCAGCAGACAAGACCAGTTTCCATGCAGCGAGGTATAAAGGTGGAAACCGCTGACTTGGGGAAGGGGGGGGGAGGGAGCCCACCTGAGGTGACATAGTAAAAATCCTGGAGACACGACCCGGAAAAGGCACCGCTGACTCTGGGGAAGTGGGGAAGGGAGTCCACCTGAGGTGACACTGTGGACTCCGGGGGGACACTGCCCGGAGAAGGCCCGCTGACTCTGGGGAAGGGGGAAGGGAGTCCACCTGGGTGACACTAGTGAACTCCTGGGCATGACCGGGGAAGGGCACCGCCGCCCTTGGGTAAGGGGTAAGGGAAGCACCCGGGAGCAAAAGGATGGTTTCCTGGAACAGAACCTGGGAAAGGAAAGAATACATGCATTTTGAGGCTGCCTTTGGGGTAAGTGGGGAAAGGGGAAGAAATCCGGGGGTTTAGAGGGAAGGTTCCTGGATCTGACCCTTTGGGGACAGCAAGAATCCGCTGACTTTGGGGAAGTGGGGAAGGGAATCCCCTGAGGTGAAAAAGGGGGACTCCTGGAGCCCACTGATCCGTGGAAGGCCCCGCCGCCTTAGGTAAGGGGGGTAAGGGGAGACACCCGGGAGCGAGCGGATGGTTTCCCTGGATACATGAAAGGGGGAAGGTTTGTTGTTGAGGTGCCCTTTGGGAAAGGGGGAAAGGGGAGACATCCGGGAGCGAACGGATGGTTTCCTGGATATGTAAAATTTGGGACAGCAAGTTACAGGTTGGTGAGGTGACCTTGGGGAAAGTGGGGAAAGGGGGGAAAAAATCCGGAGGGGGAGGATGGTTCCTGGAAAGACCGGGGGGAAGGCTGAGGGGAAGGCAGACGAACACGAGGCGTGGACCTTGGGAAGTGGGAAGGGGAAATATCGGAGGGGGACGGAGGACCCTGGATACATGAACCGGGGAAGCTGAGGCGGAAGGCAGACAAAACACAGAGGCAAAGCTGACCTTGGGGAAAGTGGGGAAGGGGGAGACTCCGGGGGCCCACGGTGGTTCCTGGACACATTAACCGGGGGAAGGAAAGGGGGGGGGGGGCGGACCTTAAAGACGAACCACGGGCCCCCAGTGGAAGGTCTGGAATCAGAGATAATTGAGGTGCAGTGGTCGAAAAATCTATATTGAAATTTCATTAAAATTTTAAATATTATTATTATTTGTTTTTTTTAAATTTCTTTTTGGGTAATTTTGGGATTCAAAAGGTAACCCCAGGTGGGAATAAACCCACCATGGGTGGTGTATGAAAGGGGGAATATTTGTTTTGAAAGGGGAAGTAATGTGTATGAAAGAATAAGTAGTGTACAGAAAGAGGAAGTGGTATTGAAAGAGGAAGTAGTGATATGAAAGGGGAAAAGTAGTGTTTATGAAAAAATAAGTAGTGTACATGAAAAGGAAGTAGTTTTTAATGAAAGAGGAAGTAGTGTTTAAAGGGGAGGAAGTAGTGTTATGAAAGAGGAAGTAGTGTATATGAAAGAATAAGTAGTGTACATGAAAGAGGAAGTGTGTATATAAAAGAGGAAGTAGTGTTTAAAAGGGAAGTAGTGTATATAAAAAGAATAAGTAGGTACATGAAAAGGAAGTAGTGTATAGAAAGGGGAAGTATGTATATAAAAGAGGAAGTAGTGTATTGAAAGAGGAATAGTGTTATGAAAGAAAAAGTAGTGTACATGAAAGGGAAGTATGTATATGAAAGAGGAAGTAGGTATATGAAAAGGAAGTAGTGTTATGAAAGGGGAAGTAATGTGTGTAAAAGGGGAAAGTGTTTTTTATTGAAAGAGGAAGTAATGGTGTGAAAGAGGAAGTAGTGTATATAAAAGGGAAGTAGTGTAATGAAAGAGGAAGAAAATGTGTGTGAAAGAGGAAGTGTGTTATGAAAGAGGAAGTAATGTTTGTGTGAAGAGGAAGAGTGTATAGAAAGGGGAAAGTAGTGTATATGAAAGAGGAAGTAGTGTATATGAAAGAGGAAGTGTGGGTAATCAACTGTTCTGAGTTAACTCTATATAAAATAATTAAAACACAAAAATAAATGAATGAAAAATTTAACTTAATAATCACAATAAAAAAAAACCCAAAAAAAAAATCACATAAAAAAAACACAATAATCACAAAAAAAATAAACACAATAAATCACAATAAAATATAAAACAAAAAATCAAATAAAATATAAACCAACAAAAAAAAAAATTTTAATTTCCCAAAGGAGATTTAAACCCTGGTGACCCCCCCCCTTCTTTTTCTCCCGTGACAAAACCCTTCTTTATCCCCGGTGACACAACCTTCTTTATTCCCGGTACACAACCTTCTTTTTTCCCCCGGGTGACCAACCTTCTTTACCCCCGGGTTTGGACAAAACTTCTTTATCCCGGTGACCCAACCTTCTTTATTCCCGGTGACAAAACCCTTCTTTTTTCCCGGTGACACAAAACCTTTTTATCCCCCGGGTTGACAAAACCTTCTTTATCTCCGGTGCCCCAAACCTTTCTTTATCCCCGGTGACACAACCTTCTTTATCTCCCCCATGACACAACCTTTTTATCTCCCGGTGACAAAAACCTTCTTTATCCCCGGTGAAAAAACCTTCTTTATCTCCCGGTAAACAAACCTTCTTTACCCCCAGTGACACCCTTCTTTATCTCCCGTGACACACCTTCTTTTCTCCCGGTGACACAAACCTTCTTTATCTCCAGTGAACAACCTTCTTTATCCCCCAGTGACAAACCTTCTTTATCTCCCGGTGACAAACCTTCTTTATTCCCGGGACACAACCTTCTTTATTCCCGGGGGACACAACCTTCTTTATTCCCGGTGCCCAAACTTTTTATCTCCCGGTGCAAAACTTCTTTATCTTCCGGTGAAAAAACCCTTCTTTTTTTCCCGGTGCCCCAAACCTTCTTTATCTCCCGGTGACAAAACCTTCTTTATCTCCCGGTAAACCAACCCTTCTTTATCTCCGGGACAAAACCCCTTCTTTATCCCCCGGTGCCCAACCTTCTTTATCTCCCGGTGACAAACCCTTCTTTATTCCGGTGACAAACCTTCTTTATCCCCCGGTGACAAACCTTCTTTATCTCCCGGTGACTAACCTTCTTTATCTCCGGTGACACAACCTTCTTTATCTCCCGGTGACACAACCTTCTTTATCTCAGTGACAAACCTTCTTTATCCCCCCGGTGACACAACCTTTTTTATCCCCCGGTTTGACACAACCTTTTTATCTTCCGGTGACCAAAATTCTTTATCTCCCGGTGACACAACCTTTTTATCCCCCCGGTGACCCAACCTTCTTTATCTCCCGGTAAAACAAACCTTCTTTATCTCCGTGACCCAACCTTTTTATCTCCCGGTGACCAACCTTTTTTTTCCCCCGGTGACAAAACCCTTCTTTATCCCGGTGACAAAACCTTTTTTACTCCCGGTGACAAAACCCTTCTTTTTTCCCCCGGTGCCCAAAACCCTTCTTTTCTCCCGGTGAAAAACCCTTCTTTATTCACGTTGACCCAACCTTTTTTATCCCCCGGTGACAAAATTCTTTATCTCACGTTGACCCAACCTTTTTATCCCCCCGGTGACACCCCTTTTTATCTCACTTTGACCCAACCTTCTTTATCCCGTGACCAACCTTCTTTTCTCCCGGTGACCCCCCCTTTTTATCTCCCGGTGACCCAACCCTTCTTTATCCCCCATGCCCCCACCCTTTCCCAGGGAGTTAAACTGGTGACCAACCCTTCTTTATCTCCCGGTGCCAAACCTTTCCCGGGGACTTAACTGGTGCCCCAACCTTCTTTATCTCCAGTGCCCCAAACCCTTCCCGGGAGCTTAACCTGGTGACCCAAATTCTTTACCCCCGGTACAAAACCCTTCTTTTTCCCCGGGGTGACACAACCTTCTTTATCCCCCCGGTGAAAAAACCTTCTTTCCCCCGGGGGGACAAAACCTTCTTTATTCCGGTGACAAAACCTTCTTTATCCCCCCGGTGAACCAACCTTTTTTATCTCCCGGTCCCCCAAACCCCTTTTTTATCTTCCCGGGGGACCAAACCTTCTTTATCTTCCGGTGACCCAACCTTCTTTATCCCCCGGGACAAAACCCTTCTTTTCCCCCGGTGCCCCAACCTTCTTTTTTCCCCCGGTGACCAAACCTTCTTTATCTTCCGGTGCCCAAAACCTTCTTTATCCCCCGGTGACACAACCTTCTTTTTTCCCCCGGTGCCCCAAACCCTTCTTTTCCCCCGGTGAAAAAAACCTTTTTATCTCCCGGTGACCCAATTTTTATCCCCCGGTGACCCAACCCTTTTTTATTCCCGGTGAACAACCTTTTTTATTCCGGTGACACAACCTTCTTTGTCCCCCGGTGACCAAACCCTTCTTTATCTTCCGGTGACCCAACTTCTTATCTTCCGGTGCCCCAACCTTCTTTATCTTCGGTGATCCAACTTCTTTATCCCCCAGTGACCCAACCTTTTTTATCTTCCTGTGCCCCAAAACCTTCTTTATCTCCCGGTGCCCCAAACCTTCTTTATCCCCGGTCCCCCAACCTTCTTTATTCAGGTGCCCAAAACCCTTCCAGGAAGACTTAACCGGTGACCCAACCCTTCTTTATCCCCCGGTGACAAACCTTCCAGGGAGAGGAAAGGGTATGGTGAAAACGAAAGATGGGGAAAAAAGACATTATATACGTTCGGGAAATTTTATTAAAGGAAACGTTTCGCCACGGGGGCTTCTTCAGTCCTAAAAAGGAAAAAAAAGAAAACATTTATAATATAGTGGCATGAGTCAGGTGAGGGGTGTAGTAGTTAGTGTATTGTGTATTTAAAGGAATAAGGAGGTGAGCAAGAGAGGGACCCGCTGGCATCAAGTAACACCAGTTCCCCGGGGTGGGTAATATCCTCTTGCTTTGTAATTTGAAATATTTTAACTACCCGGGTTTTTGCTTTATAGTGTTACTGACAGAAATTATGCGCTTTAATGATTTTCTCCCTCTTAAGTCGTCTTCTTTAAAAAAAGTTTAGCTTCATTGAATTTCATGAGGTGTCCAACATGTCTCATGTTGAACATGCGTTTTTGCGGTCATCATTTTGCAAGTTTTTTTGTTCTGCTCTTTTAATGTCCAGAGTTTGGCTGTTTCCCCTACATATCTTTGTCACACCCCCCAGGTATAGTGTAGTTCCTGCACTTGTGCCAGAATCAGCTTGGGTTTTTGTATAGGTTCCATAGTGTTTAAGGTGGTAGATATTTTAGCCAGTTTTTGTCAAAAAATTTTGAAACATTAGTGGGAACGTTTTGACCGGTAAAACGATGTAATTGGAGGCTTTTCTCAAATTTTAAAGGTGTTGGTCTTGTGAGGTACGTGCCGCAGTTTCCTACAGTCACGATGAAAGGGAGGGGAAAGTGCAGTGAACTAAAGATTGGTGATGTTGTACATTTTCTTCGGGAACTGTGGACTGGGAAAACTGTAGGCTCTCAGAAAGAAGCCAATAATACCCCCTTTTTGTTTTTGTGTCTGGGAGGAAAAAATGTAGAAAATCGTTCTTGTAGGGAGGCTTCCGGTAAAAACTTTAAAAAAAAAGTTTATTTTCCCCCGTGCGTAAGAGACGTCGAGAAAGGTAATTTGGGTTGCCTTCTCCCCCTTAGTGTAAATTTAATAGTAGGTTCCAGAGTGTTTATGGTGTTGAGGATCCCGTACGTCAAGATTTTTGGGTTTCAATGACCAAAATATCATCTAGTACCCCATCCATGTAACTGAGCGAGGGGGTTTACTGAGGTCCTTCTTGATTCCCGGTCCTCCCCTAATAAATTTGGGAAAAACTGCACTAAGGGGGGATCCCATGGGTAGTCGAAGGTTGTTTGTACTTTTTGTCCTCAAACCTAAAACGTTATAACGAACACATAGTTGACAAAGGCTCACAAAATTTGGCGGGGTACAGGTAAAATCTGTATCATCATAATCACCCCGCGAAAAGATCAAGGCTTGAAAATGGGACATTGGTGAATAAGGCAGCACGCAAAACTTGCAAACTTCTTTTACTCATTCGAGATCCCTGATACGGTTAAGGAGGGCACCGAAAGCTTTAGATGAGCCTGACTGATTGTACCCAGGAGTTTGACAAAGTTTCCCAAAACCCTGCTAGACTGTGAGGGGGGCTGCCCTTTTCCCGAGTAAAGGTCTCATAGGACTTTGGGTTTTTTGGGGCTTTTGGGAAACCATAAAGTCTTGTGACTTGGGGTTGGGAGGAAAGTGGCGAAGGCTTTTTATTTGATTTCCCGAGTATGCTGCGGGTCTTATGAGAAATTGTTTCTTTCTTCCTGCATGTTCGGGGATGGAAACTATGTGTTGGCGTGTTCAATAAATTTTTCATCTTATACGTAGTCTGAACTGTTGGGATGCCTCCCCCTCCTTTGTCCCCGCTGTGGTGATGAGGATATCATTATTAGTAGTAAATTTTTGAGTGCCTGGATGTAGCGAGAGGGGAAAGATGGACGACTAGGTTAGAAACTTCGCTGCAATAAGTCCTTTTATGGGAAAAACCCTTTTTTAAACTGAGTCACCCAGAAATGGGTTTTTTATCACTGTTAATCGCATTTAGGCTTCCCTATGCCGTAGCCAACTTGAGACCCAACTGAGTGCTTCGGATTCTGTTCACTGAGAGCATAAAAGAAAGGTTATTTATGATGTCAGCTCTACCAATATCTTTTTCCCTTTTTCGTGTTTACAGAGAGAGGAAAGTTTTCTTGAGAGCCGTAGTTTCTGCGTAGGTTTGGGGGTGGTAACTTTTCTTGGATGTGTTCGGCGGTGGTCTGTAAGGGCGGGAAAGGGGAAATGAGGCTAGGTGAGCACTATGGAAATAATCTTTGGAGAAGCTATAGATCTTCCCGCACTCTTCCTTGCACCCTTCTGAAAGGGACACAGCTTCAAAAACCCTTCCTCCCTTTTTGCAAGTGATGAAAAATGGTCGCACCGATCCATCCCACCATCTCACGGATTCTAAACATCCCTTCTTCCCGCTATTCCATACCTACGAGGTGCAAGGAAGATCTATCGTTGCTCCCAAAAATTATTTCCTAGTGCTCACCTAGCTCTACTTCCCCTTTCCCCTCCTGACAGGCGCACCGCCGAACACATCCTAAGCAAAGTTACCACCCCAACCTACAGCAGAAAATACGGGTCTCAAGAAAACTTTCCTCTCTCTGTCAAAAACAGCAAATGGAAAGATATTGGGAGAGCTGACACATCAATAACCCTTTTTTCTTTGCTTCAGTGATACAGAAACCGAAGCATCAGCTTAGGTCTCAAGTTGGCTACTGGATCGGAAGCCTAAATGCGGTTAGACCAGTGTTCAAAAACCCTTTCTTCGGTGATCGTTTAACAAAGGTTTTATACAAAGATTATTTCGCTGCTTTTTTGAACCAGTCGTCCGTCATTCCTCGTCGTACTCCAGGCATCAAAAAAAATTAGCTACTAAAAATGAATTTCCCCATCACCACAGCGGACAAAGGAGGAGGAGGGTCATCCTCAAAAGTCAGACTACGTTAGTAGATGCAAGATTTATTGAACGACGCCAACAACGTTTCCATCCCCCAACATGATGGGGAAAAAAAAAAGATTTTCTCAGTAAGACCCGCAGCATCAGGAAATCAGAAGAAAGGGATTTAAAGCTCTTTTCGCCAATTTCCCCACCAACCCCAAACGCAAGACTTTATGGTTTACCAAAAACCCCCCAAAAAACCCAAATGGCCTATGAGACCCATTTTCTCTGGAACGGCAGCGCCCCCCACAGTTAGCAGGGGTTTTGGCGAAATATTTGCAAATCCTGGGTACAAACAGTCAGGGTCATCTAAAGCATTCGGGTGACCCCCTTAACCGTATCAGGGTCTCGAATGAGTGTAAGAAGCTTACAAGTTTTACGTGACGCCCTTTTTCACCAATGTCCCGTTGATCAAACCATTGATTTTTTCGCAGGGGATTTTAGATGATACAGAGTTACCCGCACCCGCCAAGATTTTGGAGCCTTGTGAACTATGTGTTCGTTATAACTGTTTTAGGTTTTAGGACAGAAGTACAAACAACTCTTCGGACTAGCCCTGGGATCCCCCCCTTTGTGCAGTTCTTGCCCCAATTTATATATGGAGGACCGGAATCAAGAAGGATCCTCAGTAAAATCCCTCGCTCGTTTCATGGATGGGGGACGTAGATGTATTTTGGTCATTGTACCCAAAAAATTTCGTACGGGGCATCCCCAACCCACAACACTTGGAAACCTACTATTAAATTTACATAGAGGAGGGAAGGACAAAACCCAAATTTCCTTTTTCGACGTTCTCTTACCACAGGGGGAAAAAAAAACTTTTTTTTAAAGTTTACCGGAAGCCTACCTACAAGAACGATCTCATTTCTTCTTCACCATGACACAAGAACTAAAAAAGGGGTGTTATTGGGTTCTTTCTGAGAGCCCACAGAATTTCCAGTCCAAAAGTTCCTCGAAGAAGAATGACATACTCACCAAAATCTTTTGTTATCTGCACTTTCCCCCCAACTTCTCGGACTGAGGAAAAAGTGCGGCACGTATCCTCAGAAGACCAAAACCTATCAAATTTAAGAAAAGCCTTCAAGTTACATCGTTTTACCGGTCAGTAACGTTGCCACTAAAGTTTTAAACAGTTTGACAGAAAATGGGGTAAAATACTACCCGCTCTTAACTACTATTAGGAACTGAACAAAAAACCCCAAACAGATTCTGGCACCAAATGCAGGGAAATTTCACTTACCATTGGGGGGGGGGGTGTGATAAAGTATATGTGGGGGAAAAAGCCCGAACTCTGGACATTAGAATAGCAGAACACAAAAAAGCTTGCAGAAAAGATGACCCAAAAAAGCTGTGTTCAAAAAAGAGACGATGTAGGACACCTTAGCATTAATGAAACTAAACTAGTTTTTTAAAGAAGACGATAAGACGGAGAAAAAAAGCATTGAAAACTGCACAATTTCTGTCAGTAACACTATAAAGCAAAAAACCCGGGAGTTACAGATTTCAAAAAAAATTTTAAACAAGAGGATATTACCCATCCTGGGAAAAAGGTGTTACTTGATGTCAGCAGGTCCCCTCTTGCCCCACCTCCTTAGTTCCATTTCTACTAGTACTACTAAAATATAATACTATACTTTCCTCTACCCGCGTCACCCACCCGACTCCCCACTTATATATAAATGTTTTCTTTGTTTTTTCTGTATTAGGACGAAGAAGCCACTCGTGGCGAAACGTTTCCCTTTTAAAAAATGTCCTAATGTTTCATAAGTGTCTTTTTCCACTTCCAGGGGGACTTAACCCGGGGACCCCAAACCCTTTTTTTATCTCCCGGTGACACGGGCCCTTCAGGGAGATTAACCCGGTGACCCAACCCTTTATCTCCCAGTGACACAACCTTCCAAGGAGAGTTTAAATGGTGACCCCCCACCTTCTTTACTCCCCGGTGACAAACCTTCAGGGGGGACTTAAAATGGGACCCCAAACCCTTTTTTATCTCTCGGTGAAACAACTCCAGGGAGACTTAAATTATGTTGGATATTCGTGTTTGCTTCATGAACTGGTTGATTGGGGGGGTTTGAAAGGGGGGGGGGGATTGTAGGCACCTGCCTGAAAGCGGGCTGCCTTGGACCAAAACGTCTAGCTTTAGCTGGGGCCAAGGTATTGGGACCATTTTGGGGTACGGTGGTAGAGCATTTCGTTCCTTGTTCCAGGGTGAGTTTGGTTCGAATGTCTTTCGATCTGAGATTAAAGTTTTTTTTTTTTTTTAATATTTCGCCGTTTTCAAATTTTTAAACACCACCACACCACACACACACACACCACAAAACACACACACACAAACACAACACACACACACCACACACACCACACACACAAAGAAGTTCCCGAGATTGGACCAGTAACAAGGGGACACAGTTGGAAGTTGAAGAGCAGATGAATCACAGGTTGTTAGGAAAAAAATTTTTTCAGCCCGTAGTCAGTAAGTGGGAAATTTTTTGGGGAAGCGGGGTGTAGTGGAGGCAGGATCATACACAGCTTTAAGCAGAGGTATGTAAATCTCAGGTTCAGGGAGAGTGACCTGTAGCGACCAGTGAGGAGGGGGGGCCCGGGCTCGGAATCGACCCCTGCAATCTCAAAATAGGTGGTACGTACACCCCCACAACACACACACACACAACATTATATATTTTTTTATTTATATATATAATTTAAATATATTATATAAATTTTTATATATATTAATATATTTATATTTTAATGTCGTGTCGAATAGGTAAAAATGGTCAATTAGCAAGAACTCATTTAAAATTAAAGTTTTCAAAAATTTTTCCTTTACGTTTAAAGATATATTTTTTTTTTTAAATGTTAATGAAAAAATTATAATTTTGCATAAAAAATTTTAAAAAAATTACCTAACCTTTTAAAACAAGAAAATTTATTTTGCCTAACCAACTAAATATTTTTTGATTGTTTACAGTAATTTAATCTAAACAAACGCATAAAATAAAAAAAATTCGTTGGGTTTAGATTTTTCCCGAAATTATTGCTACACAAATTTTCGTTTGCCTTATTGGGAAAGATGAGCGTTGCTTTTTAACCCCAAGATCGAAATTTTACATATTGGGCACGATATTATATATATATTTTAAAAATTATATATATATATATATATATTATATTTTATATATATATTTTTATTATAAAAATCGTTAATGGTTGGGTCTTGTTAACTTTTTTAAATGTTTGTCAAAGATTCATTTTGGGTAACAGTCACCCCTTAAAGTGTCAGTGACAAAGATACGAGATTACACCACTGACTACAACGGATGCACAGCACTTTTCAGAGCCTCTATATAAGACTAATTTATTTCATGTCAATGCAGCGAATGATCGGTACAAGAAACTCGGGAGAGAGTTCAGCGCTTAAAAAACTTCAGAAAAAACGGGTTAAGTCAAAATATGTAACAGGGACTGAAAAACTTGCCAGGTTTGATTTTGTCAATGTTATGAGGGCACTTAGCCAGCATTCCCAAAACGCACATACAAACATCTTCGAGATCCTTTTCCAAAAAAAAAAAGCACCATGTAAAATAAACATACGGTATTTGTTTTACTACAAATATAAAAAAAACAGAAAAAAAATATGGCAATGGTATTATGGTGTAAAGAAAGTTCACTAGAGTCCTGGAGAGAATGTGATAGTTTTTTTATCTCTGGCAAACATAGCCATTAACATCTACACATTTTCATAAGGTAATCTGTTCTTATGAGGAGATTAGATGTTCTCCGCAGTGCTGAACAATTGTTCACTCTGCTGAGGACGGAAAGAACTCGGGTGTTTAATGTTCCTCAAAATCGCTTCGAGAATTTTTAGTAATAGCTTTTTGTGTAATACATGTATTGTTTGTTATTAATTTCAGTTATTAGAATGATGCATGTTTATCTATTTTTTCAATTAAAATAATTTTATACTGTATACTGGAAATGAATCAGTTAAATTAAGTTTAATAATGGAGAGAGGTTTCCTGGGTCTCAACTAAAGTTTTATATTTTTTACTCCAGTTATTACCATAAAATGTTGCATAATTTAGTTTCATGTTTAATATAATTGGAAATTATTCAAATTTTTATTTTCGTGATTGTTTTCTGTTTACGTTTTTCCTCTGATTACTAAATATGGAGATGAACTCAAAAATTTGATATTTATTTTTTTCAATTTATGAGCCTGACGGGGGCTGGCTGTAATTATTAATGAGTAATGATACTGGCAACTCAGAAAAAATAAGTTATTTGCTATTTAACTTTCCTGGGATATTTAATACTTAATGAGTAAAAAGGATTCCCTCATATATTGAACATTGTTATAAAATTAAAGAAATAATAGGACACGTATCAGAATTAGCAGAAAATTGAGTATCGGTATCTGTATCAGCAAAGTTTTTGGTATCTTCCCATTTCTCTTAAGCACTCAGTGGCCACTTTATTAGGTACATCTATAAACCTGCTCGTTAATGCAAATTTCTAATCATTAAAAGCAGGCAGACATGGTGAAGAGGTTCACTTGTTGTTCAGATCGAACATCAGAATGGGGACGAAATGTGATCTGAGTTTAACCTTGGAATCATTTTTTTTTTTTGAGTATCTCAAAAACTGTTGAACTCCTGGGATTTTAAAGTACGACAGTGTCCAGTGTTTAGAGAATGATGTGAAAAAAAAATTCCAATGAGGTACAGTTCCGTGGGCGAAATCGCCTTCGTAATGAGAGAGGTCAGAGGAGAATAACAAGGCTGATGCAAGCTGACAAGGTGACAGCTCAAATAGCCAAACGTTCCAACAGTGGTATGCAGAAGACTGTCTCCGAATACACAAACCATCGAACTCTGAAGTGGAAAGGTCCACAGCTGACCACACTGGGTTCCACTCTTGTCAGTTACGAAGAGGAAACTAATGCTACAGATAGCACGGGTAATAATGAATTCAAATTTAAAATTTACAGAAAACCTACAAATAACTGTTCCTATGTCCACTGTTATTCCTCGCATCAAGATAGTCAAACTGTCTGTTTTCTCATCAATGTTTTTGAGAGCTTTACGAATTTGTAGTCCTGAGTTCATAGATGAGGAAATATCCAAAATTTATGAAATAGGTAATGATTTAAAATACCCAAGAAATGTAATTGATAAATCTTTTAAAGTTGCTAGAAATACTTTTTACAATCCAAAAAGGGACAACCAGCCTTATTCAACTAAAAATATGTTGGTTCTCTCTTACCATGAAAACTTGGTTGATATGTCTTCTCTTCTTAAGACTTTTAATATTAAAATTGTATTCAAAAATCTTGATACAGTAAAAAAAAACTTTTGATAAAGAATTCCCCCCAAAATGCTAATGGATGTGTCTATAAGATTCCTTGTAAAATTTGCGATAAAGTTTATTACGGTCAAACTTGTAAAAATCTCGAACTAAGATTAAAACAACATAAATATAGCATTAGAACTGGACAAGATTCCAATGCTCTATTTATTCATGTAAGAGATTTTAACATCAATTGATTTTCAAAAAGTTGAGAAAGTAGTATCAAGCAAGTCCATGGTCGACAGGAATATAATTGAATCTTGTTTCATAAAAGCAGTTTTTGACAATAATATGAATATTTCCTTTGGTTTATAATAAATTAGATCCATTTATAATTAATAGAATTTGGGAAGAATTTAATAATACACTGGACAAATAATAATTTTTAAATTTTCTTGGGTAGAATAGTTTGTGGGTGAGTTGTGCAAAGGACCTATCCAGTTGGGTCGGCGCGCGTCAGGTGTTTAACCGTTGTGGATCGATAGTGAGGTGTTGGCCAACCCTTAATATAGCTTCCTTGATGCTTTACTTTCGTAGTTTTTGATAATGTAAAGTAGTCACGAAAGCGCTTGGAATTTCTCTATTCTTCAATTTGGTTTTTTTTGCATATTCAAATACCTGTTTACTGTGATTTATTGCATATATATTTATATATATATATATATATATTTTATATATATATATATATATATATATATATTTTATATATAATGCAAACAATCGCAGACGGCGATCTTAACTATGCAGGACAAGCCACGGAGGGAGGGGGGTAAAACTTTAGCTCAAGTACTTTCACAATTCTCAGTGCGTCATCAGGAGCTGTGCAATGTTGCACGGGAGCAACCAAAACAGGGAGAGAGGTCTCAAAGTAGCGTAGGTGTCACCGGCCACGGTTACCTTCAGACTGGGTTAGTGGTCGGTGCCAACCCCACCCTACCATCATCCCCCCACTACCCATATGGGGTAGGAGGGTTTCTGAGATGTCAAGTAGGAAATTATAAGATATAAAAAGCCAGCCCCAAGCTTTTTCTAATCGTTTATAACATGTCAAATGGTTTGAGAAAATAAGTTTCTCGTTAGATACTGTAGACATGGATAGCTATTATTCTGTGTGACCTTTTCAAATAATGAAGGAAAAGAATACAGTGTGCTCTTGTGCGTTCAAATGTCCTGCTCTGGGGTACTGGAATGTTCTACCGATGAACTCAGAAGTATCTCTTCCTACATATTGTCTACTATTTTCTCAGTGGCTGTTAATGCCTATCCGATAATATTTCTATGATCTAAATTCTACTAATACCCTTTAAACTTTCCTTACGTTATCTTGTGTGCTTGTCACTATAAGGTACATTAACAGCTACAGGTGTTATATAACCATCAAAACCGACGTGGTGTGAAGTTTTGGAACGTAGACACTGGACGGGCGTCACCAATCCATCAACCCACTTGGCATAATGAACAATCCTGTGATTTTGTATAGCATTGTTGTTTAAGATTGTGTACAATGGACTCTACTAAATTATCGAGCTTGTATAACCCATAATTTGAGTTGTATACTGTATTCCTTTCATGTTTCAAGAGGGAAGATTCAATTATGTTTCTTTCCATGACATAACTGTTTGGTACTATAATCTGGGCAGCATCCTACCCCGGTGGGTGATTAGGTACACTAACGTGTTTAAAGATAGCGTTCGACTCCTGCCCAGTCCTGACTGAGTATTTATGCTGGGCAATTCTAATTTCCAGAAATTTACCTGTTTGACCGATATATGAGAGAGAACACTGAGTACATGGGACCTTGTAAACCCCACCAACTTAGTTGGAGGGCATGTTTTTAATCAGCCTTTGTTTCACTGTCGCAGTGTTTTTGAAAGCAAGGTTTATATTGATATTTTTTAATGCTTCTCGTAGGCAAGCCAGATTCTCAATGTATGGTAAAACTAGTACATTTTTCCTGGCCATCACTTCTTTAGATTCAGACCGGTAGAAAGTAATTTTTTTTTGCTGACATTAGTGCCTTCTCGACAAAATCCTTAGGATATCTTAGTTTTGTGGCCATGTTGAATATCTTGCTGATTTCGTCCTCTAGGTACTCTGGCCTGCAGATGCGCAATGCTCTCAGAAACATTGTGAGGACCACACTCCTTTTTACCGTGGTTTCTTGGTTGGAACAGTAGTGCATGTATGACGACATATTGGTGGACTTCCTATAAACTGTGAATTTGAATTTCCTATCGACCCGATGGATTAAAACATCTAGGAACGGCAAAGTGTTATTTATTTCATGTTCTGTGGTGTTATATAAACGATTAGAAAAAGCTTGGGGCTGGCTTTTTATATCTTATAATTTCCTACTTGACATCTTAGAAACCCTCCTACCCCATATGGGTAGTGGGGGGATGATGGTTGGGTGGAAGTTGGCCCCGACGATAACCAGTCTAAAGATTTCCACACCTCCCCGTGGCTTGTTTTTATATTATATATATTAAAATATTTTAAAAATAATATATATAATATATATATTTATATAATTATATTTTTTTTTTTTCAAAATCGGCCGTCTATATATTAAAATATAAAATTTATTATATATTTAATATTATATATTTATATATATTATATATATATATATATATATTATATATATAATATATATTATTATATATTATTGTGCCGAAGGTAAAATTGGTAAAATTAGCAAGAATCATTTAAAATTTAAATCCTTTCTAGAATTTTTGTCTTACACGTTTAAAAATTTTTTTTCATTTATGGTAATTTTTAAAATTAATAATTTTGTACCAGAAGACGTTAGAAAATTACTTAACCTTGGTAAGCAAAAGGGCTTAAGTGCAATAATGTGACATTTTATTGTGGACGTTTTCGCTCTCCAGGAGCTTTGTCAAGCCGATACAAACAGTAATTTACAACATTATTACTTAACCTTTTATAAAAGCCCAATTTATTTAGTCTAATCTAATAAATATATTTTACGTAAGTTTACAATTTTTTAAATAAACACTATGAAATATATTTTTCGGTTGCTCAGAATGATTTTTTGCGATCGACACCATGCATTTCCAGTAGAAAATTTTCAGAATTAGTTGTGTCCTCAGTTTGTGTCATTTGTAATCAGGAAGGAATTGGGCCTACGCACTGACAAAATTTAATTTTTGTTATTGCAATATTCTTATGTACCTGGGAAGAGGTAATCCCTGATGGTTCATACAGAACTAGTAATGGGAGGAAATTGGGTTGAGTCTAGAAAAATGAGGAATTCCAGTTACTTGTATCAAGAGCACTTACCTATAACCAGACATCCCATTTAAAGGGCAAAGGGAATTTTATCAACCCAACACTTGGAAACAAAAAATTTGATATATAAAAGGGCACACAAAAATAATATATAAAGGAAAGATTTAAAAGATTTCCCTCCCTTTTTTTGACAACACGCGTGATGTCAAAAAAAAATGAAACGGAACTAAAGACAAACAAAATTTAATTTTTGTATGAATGGCTCAAGCATCTGATTCATCCAGAGCATAAAGTGTGAAGGATCGATCCTCCGTTTAAACTACTCTCACAGATAATGAAAATTAGAGTGTAGAGTTTAATATGAAGATCAGCAAATAGGAATATCCCTGAAGCAGCAATAGTAGAAGCAGCAGGTAGCAAAAGCAGATTTATACCCAGAAGCAGCAGGTAGTAGCAGCAGTTTATACCAGAAGCAGCAGGTAGTAGCAGCAGATTTATATCCGAAGCAGCAGGTAGTAGCAGCGGGATTTTACCCAGAAGCAGCAGGTATTAGCAGCAGATTTATACCAGAAGCAGCAGGTAGTAGCAGCAGATTTAAATACCCAGAAGCAGCAGGTAGTAGCAGCAGATTTATACCCAGAATGCAGCAGGTAGTAGCAGCAGTTTTTATACCCAGAAGCAGCAGGTAGTAGCACAGATTTACCCAGAGCAGCAGGAGTAGCAGCAGGATTTAACCCCAGAAGCAGCAGGTAGAGCAGCAGTTTATACCCAGAAGCAGCAGGTAGTACAGCAGATTTATACCAAGAAGCAGCGGGTTTAGTAGCAGCAGATTTATACCCAGAAGCGAGATAGTAGCAGCAGATTTATATCCCAGGAAGGGCAGCAGGTAGTAGCAGCAGTTTATCCCCAGAAGAAAGCAGGTAGTAGCAGCAGATTTTATAACCCAGAAGCAGCAGGTAGTAGCAGCAGGTTATACCCAGAAGCAGCAGGTAGTAGCAGCAGATTTATACCCAGAAGCAGCAGGTAGTAGCAGCAGATTTATACCCAGAAGCAGCAGGTAGTAGCAGCAGATTTATACCCAGAAGCAGCAGGTAGTAGCAGCAGATTTATCCAAAAGGGCAGCAGGTAGTAGCAGCAGATTTATACCAGAAGCAGCAGGTGTAGCAGCAGATTTATACCAGAAGCAGCGTAGTTGCAGCAGGTTTATACCCAGAAGCCAGGTAGTAGCAGCAGATTTATAACCCAGAAAAAGAAAGGTAGTAGCAGCAGATTTATACGAAGCGGCAGTAGTAGCAGCGATTTAATATCCAGAAGCAAGGGTTAGTAAAACAAATTTATACTCTTAGGAAAGCAGGATAAAAGAGATTTATACCCGAAACAGCGGAGTAGCAGCAGTTTTACCAGAAGCAGCAGGTGGTAGCAGCAGATTATACCCAGAAGCAGCAGGTAGTAGCAGCAGGTTATCCCCAAAGTAAGCAGCAGGTAGTAGCGGGCAGATTTATCCCCAAAGCAGCAGGTGTAGCAGCAGATTTACCACCCAGAGCGGCAGGTGTAGAACCAGATTTATATCCAGAAGCAGCGTAGTAGAAACACAATTTATACTCTTAGCAGCAGGTAGTAAAAGCAGTTTTAAACCCAGAAGCAGCAGGTAGTAAAGCAGATTTATACCCAGAAGCAGCAGGTAGTAAAAGCAGATTTATACCCAGAAGCAGCAGGTTTATACCCAGAAGCAGCAGGTAGTAGCAGCAGGTTTATACCCAGAAGCAGGTTTATACCCAGAAGCAGCAGGTAGTAGCAGCAGGTTTATACCCAAAGCAGCAGGTAGTAGCAGCAGTTTTTATACCCAGAAGCAGCAGGTAGCAGCAGGTTTATACCCAGAAGCAGTAGGTAGTAGCAGCAGGTTTATACCCAGAAGCAGCAGGTAGTGCAGCAGATTTATATCCAGTAGCAACAGGTAGTAGCAACAGATTTATATCTAGAGCAGCAGGTAGTAGCAGCAGATTTATACCCCAGAAGCAGCAGGTAGTAGCAGCAGGTTTATACCAGAAGCAGCAGGTAGTAGCAGCTGGTTTTAAATACCCAGAAGCAGCGGTAGTAGCGAGGTTTATACCCCAGAAGCAGCGGGTTTGTAGCAGCAGGTTTATACCCAGAAGCAGCAGGTATTTAGCAACAGGTTTATACCAGAGCAGCAGGTATTTTAGCAGAAGATTTATATTCAGAAGCAACAGGTAAGTAGCAACAGATTTATATCCAGAAGCAGCAGGTAGTACCCAACAGTTTTTATCCAAAAGCAGCAGGTGTAGCAGCAGATTTATGCCCAGAAGCAGCAGGTAGTAGCAGCAGGTTTATACCCAGAAGCAGCAGGTAGTAGCAGCAGATTTATATCCAGAAGCGCAGGTAGTAGCAGCAGGTTTATTCCAGAAGCAGCAGGTTTATACCCAGAAGCAGCGGTATTTAGCAGCAGATTTATATCCAGAAGCAGCAGGTTTATATCCAAGAAGCAGCAGGTAGTAGCAGATTTCATGCAAAAATAAACATTAGATATTCAATTAAGGATACATAATCCCGTCTTATGTTGGTTTAAGCAACTGCTTAAGCATGACTTACGTCGCCTGATTAGCGACGCTCACTTGAGGACGTCAACTCCAGTTTGCTTCACCTCAACTATTAGGTTTGGCAGGATCCCTATGCTTTAGTTTTGAGAGACCGACCACATCTTGGGAGGCTAAGGACTGATCGCGTCAGAACTATGCTCCTTTTGTACAGGGAAAATTATATTCGGGTGTATTCGACTGAATGCACCCGAATATGCATACCCATGTATGCATACCCGTGCATACATGGGTATGCACGGGTATTCATCCTGGCGGTATTGTATACCAACATAATTTGATACAAATGTACATGTGTGCGTGTGGGGGGTAGGGGGGGACCCACCTATATGTGGCCTTTCGTACTCCCTTTTTAAACTTATGTATGGATCCTGCCTCTACTACTTCGCTTTCCAGATTGTTCGATTTCCTGGCAACTCTGTGACCGAAGAAATGCTTTCTGACGCCACTTACACTCATCTCAGTTTTCGGCTTCCAGCTATCCCTTCGTTGCTGTGTCATATCTCTAAAACATTCTGTCCCTATCCATCTTATGTTCTTAACAGAGCTTATTTCTTGGGTGGCATTGAAAATTGGGTTGGGCAAATGTTTTGTTAGTGGGATGATATTGTAAAGGACCTGTCTAGTATGGGCCAACAGGCCTGCTGCAGTGTTCCTCCTTTCTTTTGTTCCTATCTTGTCAATTTCCTCTCGGTATTTTATAGGTTGTTATCGTGTCCCAGCTATCCCTCCTGTCCCCCAGTGTCGTCAGATTGAGTTCCTTTAATCTCTCTTCGTATGATATACCCCTTAGCTCCGAGACTAATCTTATTGCAAACCCTTAACTTTCTCTAATTTCTTGACGTGCTTGGCCATGTGAGAGTTCTCTACTGGTGCTGCATACTCCCTATGGGCTGATGTGGGGGGTTTTACAGTGTCTTAAATTACTCCTTAGATGTCGAAACGATGTTCTTAGGTTTGCCAGGCGGCATTACTACATCAGTTATATCGGGGTGATAATCACCCCGAGATCCTTTTCTTTGTGTAAGGTTTACAGTTTTGACCCCCCGAGAATGTACTCCATCAGCGGTTTTCTCTGTCTTTCCCAAGCTTTATAACTTTCCCGGACCAGGACTGTAGCTTGTCACATCAGTTTTTAGTCATTCCCCGATCCTCGTTCGCTTGTATCAAATAGTTTCCCCCCCTAGTCTGCGAACAGGGATATTTCTAAAATCTCCCTTCTGTCACATACGTGTGTGTGTGCGTGTGCTGTGTGTGTGTTGTGTGTGTTGTTGTGTGTGTGTGTTGTGTGTGTGTGTTGTGTGTGTGTGTTGTGTGTTTGTGTGTGTTTTGTGTTGTGTGTGTGTTTGTGTTGGGGGTGTTGTGTGTGTGTGTTGTGTGTGGTGCTGTGCGTGTGTGTCCGTGTCCGTGTGTCCGTGTTGGCCGTGGGGGCATGCTAGCGATTGTGTTAGTTTATTGTGATAGGGTTTTTTATGCACCCCATTCTTATCCTGTGGGGGCAGTCAAAATATTACAGAGGCACATAATGGGCCCATTTACTGAGCACCAAAGTTTTGATAGCTAAGCAAGTTACAATAGTAATCAACAGTTTGAATGCTAATATCTGGTTACAGTCGTACTGAGCTATTTATAAGACTAATTCATTCACAAAAGATATTAGTTACCTTACTCGGTTGGCAACTCACTTATCTCAGATACTGAGTGTCCGTTGTTCGATCCCCTCATGGGTGGAAACATTAGGCATGTTTCCTTGCTCCTGCTACCCCTATTCACCTAGCAATAAGTAGGTACCTGGGTGTTATAGTCAACTGGTGTGGGTGGCATCCTGGGGGTGGTAGTATACATTAGATAGGGCTGGACTTTGAAATGAGCTGAGGTAAGATGATCTTAACTTGTAAAACTGATTTGTGTAAAAAAAAGTGGTTTTGTACTTTTTTCAATATGCAGAGTCAGAGTATTTTTACAAAATGGTTGGTGATTTACCAATTTGGCTAAAATACTTTGACATTTCTTAAGCATTTGTGAGCGAGTCGTCTCTGAATTCATTAACATTGTTGCAGTCCAGAACATAGGGAAATGGCGCAGGGTGTGGCAATGATTACTCTGGAAAAGTTGACATTTAGATGTATCATCTGCTGATGCAACCTCCCTGAGGTACTTGTATCCAGCCAGAGCCTGGCAGTAATGACATTCAGATATTTGCTGATTTTGTTGGACGCACAATGGATATGTAGCTCCTGCATGATGGAATGATGATGCTGTACTAAATACTGTCAGTCTCTCTCTGTCTCGAATTAATGAGGCTCAAGAACTTTCTTTCTTATTATCCTTAAACTACAAGTTAAAAGGTCATGGCGTGCTGAAAATTTCCAGCCAAGACAGGACTCGTAGTAATGGCTTCAAGTTGGAAAAATTCAGATCAGGAAGATATAGGAAGCACTGGTTTGGTAATATAGTTGTGGATGAGTGGAACAAACTCCCGAGTACAGTTATTGAGGCTAAAACGTTGTGCAGTTTTAAAAATAGGTTAGATAAATACACGAGTGGGTGTAGGTGGGTGTGAGTTGGCCCTGACTAGCATGTGCTGCTGGGTCTGGTGCCGTGCTCCTTAAGTAAATATGACCTGACCAGACTGGGCGGTTCATTGGGCTAATCTAGGGGGGGGGGGACATGGACCTGCTCCGCATGGGTCAGTAGGTCTGTTGCAGTGTTCCTCCTTTCTCATGTTCCCGTGTCTGGTGCCTAACACAAACATGACATAACTGATGCACTTGGAATTAAAGAGCGTTTAGAGATGATACTGGAAGAGAATCACAATTTACGTGTCATCCTTAGATACATGGAGTACTTAAGTGTAAGGAGCATAGCAAACAGCGTAGTTTGAAAGGCAGAAAGCCACTTGTTGATGCATGCTTCAATTTCTACATTCTTCAATTTCTTCATTTCTACACCTTGCATAACAATAGCGGTACTATCAAGTGCACCAGTGGATTGGTGCACAGAACCATCAACAAACGTAATTTATGAAAGAGAATGATGGGTAACTAAAGCATCAGTACAACTTAAGGCATCGTGTTTGTCTGCAAGACTGAACTTTGGTTGTGATTTAAGATGGTTTTTATGAGGAAAATGAAGGACAGAAGTCTTGAAAGAGGTTATTTACCATGGTGTTGGGAAGTGTCGCAGTTATTTAACTTGACGGAAATGATGAGTGTGTGCTGGGTTCGAGACTAAGCTCCTGGCCCTGCCTCGTAGACAACTTTGATCGGCATAACTGACCATTGGCCTTTTGGGACTTAACATGTCCACTCGTGAAACTATATATTGAGTTCTCCCAAACCACTGCCTCATTCAATTCATTCCACTGTTTAACCGCTAAATAAAAGCTTATTTACTCACCTATTTGTGGTTGCAGGGGTCGATTCATAGCTCCTGGCCCCGCCTCTTCACTGGTCGATACTAATTCACTTTCTCCCTACTCCATGTGTGTGTGTGTACTCACCAAGTTGTACTCGCCTAGTTGTACTCACCTAGTTGAGGTTGCAGGGGTCGAGTCCGACCTCCTGGCCCCCGCCTCTTCACTGGTCGCTACTAGGTCACTCTGAACCGTGAGCTTTATCATACCTCTGTTTAAAGCTATGTATGGATCCTGCATCCACTACATCCACTTACTGACTACTCTGTGGCTTAAGAAATACTTCCTAACATCCCTGTGACTCATCTGTGTCTTCAACTTCCAACTGTGTCCCCTTGTTACTGTGTCCAATCTCTGGAACATCCTGTCTTTGTCCACCCTGTCAATTCCTCTCGGTATTTTGTTTGTCGTTATCATGTCCCCCCTATCTCTCCTGTCCTCAGTGGTCGTCAGGTTGATTTCCCTTAACTCTGGAGTTAATTTCGTTGCATTTCAATACAATTTCTCCAATTCCCAGCTGCTTTTCAGGTGAGGGCTCCGTAATGGTGCTGCGGAAGCGAACTTGGCCTCACAACGTTATATAAAGGGTAGTGAATGACTTTTTGTTGATATTCCTGAAGGCTGCTCATAGATTTGATAGATTACCCTTGGATACAGAGGTTATTCGGCTTATATGTGCCTCCTGCGATATACTTGGCAATATTCTCACCCCTAGGTCTTTGTCTTTGAGGTCTGCAGTGTTTGTTTCTTCATCTGTATTTCGTGTCCGGTCTTCTTTAAACCTTCCCACTCTTTATATCCATGCATTTGCTGGGGGTGAATTAATAACCCCCCCGCCAATCTTTCAGGTTTTCCACATCCATTTGTAGCCTTTTTCCACATCGTTTTTTTTTTCTCTTCATTTCTTTTCCTACCCCAAAAA
>NW_026465988.1:0-11216 GCF_026875155.1 Cherax quadricarinatus
CACACACCACACACAACACACACACCACCCCCAAACACACCAAAACACACACCCAGACGGGGTCTACAGAGTGACCTGGACAGCTGGAACGGGCCAGAAATTGGGGCTCCTAAAATTTAACCCCCCCAAATGCAAAGTCATAAAGATGGGTTGAAGGGAAAAGAAGACCGCAACAGGTTTTGGGCTAGGATGCCAAAACGAAAACCCTCACTCAAGGAGAAAGATCTGGATGAGAAATAATCCCGGGCACGTCGCCAAAGCACACATTAACCAATAACGCTGCAGCATAGGGCGCCTGCAAACCTAAGAAAGCTTTCGGGTACCTCATAAGGATCGTTGAAGACTTTATCACTGTGTACGTCGGGGCCCATAGGGGAGTATGCAGCACCATTTTAGAATCCACGCCTGGTGAAACACTCAAGAAATTGGGAAAGTGCAAAGGTTTGCAACAAGGATTTTCCAAGCAAAAGGGGAATGTCCTACAAAGGGAAAGGGCAAAGGGGAAATGGCTGACACACTGGAGGACAGGGGGGTCATGAAAAACGATAACGCATACAAAAACGGAGTGGAATAACAAGGGGGGACAGAGACAGGATTTTTCCAAAGAGGGACAAGGAACAAGGGGCACATTGAACTGAAGACTCAGATGAATCAAAGGTGTTGGAAGTATTATTCCCACAAGTTGTTAGCGAGTATGGAGGCAGGAACAATTTTTAAGACGAGTAGATAAACCAGGGAGCAGGGGGAGGGGGGACCCAGCGGGGTCAGTGAAGAGGGGGGCCGGAGCTGAGAAATCGACCCTTGCAACCCCAATTAGGGGAGTACCACACACAAACACATACCACAAACACATACACACAGAGACAAAAAGATGTTTGGAAATTTTTTAGTCTAGAGTTGTCAGGGAAGTGGAATAGTCTAGCAAGTGACGTAGTGGAGGCAGGGGCCATACATAGTTTTTAAAACGAATATGATAAAGCTCATGGGGCAGGGGGGGAGAGGGCCTATAGCGATCAGTGAAGAGGGGGGCCAGGAACTATTCTCCCCCCCCGCAACCAAAAAGGTGAGACAAATAGTGATACTGTGGGTGGGGGCTCCCATTAAACACAGTATTTTTTGTACGTGTGCTTCTTAGTCTGAGATGCTACCCGGGGAAACCACTTTTGTATTACACAGAGGTATATGTTTTCTTTCGATTTACACAATGGGGTATGGTTTAAGGTAAATATCCAAATTTTCTCTCTCTCTCCTCTCTCTCTCTCCTCTCTCCCATCTCTCCTCTCTCTCTCTCCTCTCTTTTCTCCTCCTTTTCTCTTCTCTCTCTCTCTCTCTCTCTGTCCTCTCCTCTCTCAACGTATATACACGAGGGAATGTTTCCACGTATTAATGTAGAATTTACCTCACTCCTAAAAATTATTGGTTTTCTTAATAGCAGTTTCATTTACACAAAAGAAGTTGAAAAAACCCAAAGTGCACTGTGCTTCCTCCAGTCTGGTGGCACAAAACATTGACACTGGAGCCAACGTGACTACCATCACACATGCTGCTCATGTCAGACGATTTTTTTTCAGTGTAGTGAGTAAGAACTCTATATAGTCCATAAAGATCATGAGTGATAGTCTGTTTGACTAGTGGACACAGAGAGAGAAACTACTTCCTCCAGGTTTCAGCTGTTAAAGTGAGGATTGGTGCCTTATTTGGTAGGCTGTGTTGCACTGTGTACCTCTGTTTCACACTGAAGGGGTTACGATGAGAAATCGTCCACAAAAACCCCGCAACTAAATTATTTACTTACCTATAAAAAGTACTGCAGTGAAAAGTAACAGGAAAAAAAAATACCTAAGATTTTTCATATGTTTACAAGCATATTTTCAAATTAAGATTTAAGTGATCGTACCCGGGCACTTTCAGGATTTTTTTTTTCACTGTGGCATTTTTTCATACTTTTAGTCACGTGTTTTAGTGCGAGTTCTTTGCCTTAAATAAGATGCGTCTTCAGAAAATGACGTTATAATTATATAGCTAAAACGGTAATATCTTGTTTTATATTACTATTTGTTATATTTTTAACTTATGTATGTAGGTAGGATGTCACAACTACTATACACTGTGCTCGCTGAAAGGGCTTTTGATTTGCTACCGCACTGTAAACTACCTGCTCGCTTATTTGATGGCTGAGTGTGTGGTAAGCTGGTAGAAGTCATCTGACGTTACATCTGGAGAGCCTACCCACTCTCTTTCACAGTCCCTCGTAGAGGCGACTATTTCTTTCTAAAAGACGCGGTCTCCTACTCGTATTTTTTAACTCCTTTTTGGTTGCGTATGTTTCCGTTGGGACCGAAATGCATTTCTTTTACGTGTGAAACTTTTTTGCAGAACATTATTTAGAATTTGTGATTTCGGGGTTTGTGCGTATACACACTCCCTCTGACCCCGATTAAACTCTTGCCTACCTTTTTTTGGCATCTACCACTGTCGATCGGATCTGAAATTTGCTGAACTTATTTAATTTAAAAAAGGGGAGTTTTTTGCTTTACCTGGAGATTCCCTATAGCCCCCTTAGGGGTTTTTTTTTTTGTCTTTTTCCTTTCCCTACGCTGTGCGTTCATGGCTCCTCCAGTAATTTATATTTGGGAATTGTTCACGTGCTTTTTAAAGCAAACGTTTATTTTTTTATGGGTCAAATTAGCTTTCTAGGACATGTTGTCACCAATTTATCGAGTCTTACCGACACACACTTCACAATTTTTTAACTTTGTAATTTGGTAAATTTTACACATAAAGCACCAAATGATATTTTGAGTACATTTTTTTTGTGCATTTATTTTATCTAATTTAAATTAAAATACAGACAAAGCCTAAAATTAAATAAAAAATACAAAAGTTTTTATTTACTCCAAATTTGTGCGACCCAATCTCCTTTTTTTATTTAATTTAATTATTATTATTATTTTTTATTATTATTATTATTAAGTTACGTTAATCGTAAGTTATTCTTCCAGCACCCTTTTGTTTTAAAGTTCTCAATTTCTATTTGGGGCTTGTATTCTTTTCGTGTAACCCCAAGCGTTTTTGAGAACCCTTGCGATACCGATAACGGACAAATAACTAAAACCCTTTTTCCCAAAAACCAAAAAACGGGCAGATCCCCAATAGGGGGGAAATATTGGGACGTTTTTCCCTTAAAACCTGCTACCCTTTTCACCTAATCATAAAATGGTACCGGGGTGTTAGGGACGTGTGGGTCGTACCCCCGGGAAAAAAAACTGCCAAATTTGCCCGAAATGCCTCAAAAAGCGGGCTTACTATATAGTTTTCCTTTTGAGTCGCCAGGTTGTATCCCCTTGTACAGTCCTGTATATGCCCTGACATCAGTTCTAGTGTAGTAAAATGCATCACTAGCCGTATCCCATGTACATGTAGAAAAAAATATCTTATTATTTTTTTTAAATTATTTTTAAATTATTAATTTTTATTATTATTATTACATTATTAAATATTATTTTTTATTTTTATTATTAATTATTATGAAAATGAGTCTCAATCAGTGGACCCTTCTAGTATCCTCGTGGGTCTCTATGTTTTTTACACGTCGGCTGTAAAAGAAGAAAAGAATTTTTTTCTTCAACCTGAGTGTTAAATGTTCCTTAATTTCTAAAAAAAAGCAATCACTAACCTACCAAATTATACAAAAAATTTGCAAAGGACCCCCTTTAAAGGGGGAGAGCAAGGGGCCTTGATGCTGGGAGGGTTCTTGATGAAGGGATATCCTTTAAGCGGAGGGGGCTTGAGCGGGAATGGTCCTTGGAAGGGATGCTCCTTTGTAAATGGATAGTCCTTGATAAGGGGATGCCCCTTGATAAATGGTTTCCCCCTTAGAAGGGGAGGTCCTTGATGCGGAGGGGCCTTGATGCTGAATGGCCTTATTCGGGGAGGGGCCTTGATGCTGAATGGCCTTTGATGCGGGGATGGCCCTTGAGCGGGGATGGCCTTGAGAAGGAATGGCCTTGATGCTGGATGGCCTTTGAAGGGAGGCCTTGATGCTGATGGGCCTTGATGCTGTATTCCTTAATCGGATGGGCCTTATGCAGGGAGGGGCCTTGATGCAGGGGGGGCCTTGATTTTAAGGCCCTTTGATCAGGAGGGGATTTATGCGGGGATGGCCCTTGATGCGAAGGGCCCCTTGACGGGGAAGGTCTTATGCGGGAGGGGCCTTGAGCAGGGTGGTTCTTGTTCGGAGGGGCTTGTTCAGGGGGGGCCTTGATGCGGGATGGTCCTTATGCTGGGAGGGTCTCTTAATTGGGAAATTGTATTAGCGTCCCTTCAAACCTGATTTTTCCCTTTTTCCCCTAGTATGCCCCGTCGATTTTAGCGCTTCCAGTTAACTTTTTGACACACACACCCCACACACACACCCCTATAATTTTAAAATATATATATATATTTTAAAAATAAATATATATATATATATAAATATAATAATATATAAAAATATCGTCCGAATAAGTAAAACTTCGATTTTGGCTTAAATAGCAAGCCTTCTTCCCGAATAGGTAAGCGAAAATTTTGTATGAAAAAAATTTCGAAAAAAACATTTTGAATCAAACAAAAAAATAATTTCTTGTTTGTTAAAAATTTATTGTAAACTTTTATAAAAAATTTTAATTAAATTTGGGCAAAATTAAAATTTCTCTTTTAAAAAAGGTTGGAAAGTTTTCCTAAGTCTTTTGGTACAAAATCATTAATTTTTATTAACATAAAGGGAAAAATATATCTTAAATGTATAAGAAAAAATTTTAAAAAAGAACTTAATTTTAAAAGATTCCCCAATTGACCTTTTTTTTGCCTTTTCGCACGACATTATAAAACCCGGATGAAATAGTTCCGATGATTAATTTTTTTTCTTTTCTGGTTTGACAGGAAGCCCGGGAAGAGACGATGCGGAGCGGGTCTACCTGAAGGCAAGTACAAAAAATTTTAGTCAAATCAGTGGGAAGGAAATTTCATGAAAAACCCTACTGCATCCCTTCACTCTTATGATCCCCCCATTAAATTTTCACTTCTTCGTAATTTTTGCAGCGGGGGAACAAAGTGGTGAAGAGTTCAGTTATAACGGGTGATTTACGGGCCCTTTTGGTTGCAGCCATCGTATTGCCTTGTGTCATTGTTTATTACCACTGTCCTTGTGTCATTGTGTTACCACTTCCTTGTGTCATTTGTGATTACCATGCCTTGTGTCTTGTGATTACCACGTCCTTGTGTCATTGTGATTACCACTGTCCTTTGTCATTGTGATTACCACGTCCTTGGTCATTTGGACCCTGCCTTGGCCCCATTGTTTACCACGTCCTTGGTCTTTGGTTTACCACTGTCCTTGTGTCATTGTTGTGATTACCATGTCCTTGTGTCATTGTTGTATTACCACTGTCCTGGTCATTGTTGTGATTTCCCCCCTGTCCTTGTCTGTTGTATTACCACTGCCCTTGTTCTTTGTTGTAAATTATACTTCCTTGTGTCTTTTGTTGGATTGCTACTGCCCTTTGGCATTTTTGTGTTACCACTGTCCTTGTTAATTTGTTGTGTTTGCTACGTCCTTTGTCATTTTTTGTGTTTGCTACTGTCCTTGTTCATTGTTTGATTACCCTGCCTTGTGCTTTGTTGGTTGCTACGCCTTTGTTCATTGTTGGATTGCTACTGTCCTTGTTAAATTGTTGTATTACCACTGCCTTGTGTCATTGTTTGATTACCACTGTCCTTTTCTTTGTTGTATTGCTACTGCCCTTTTGTCTTTGTTGTGATTACCACTGTCCTTGTGCATTTTTGGGGATTACCACTGCCTTGTGTCATTGTTGTGATTGCTACTTCCTTTGTCACTTTTATGATTCTAATGTCCTTGTGCCTGCTGTTTTACCACTGTCCTTGTATCACTGTTGTGATTACCACGTCCTTACACTTTGTATTACCACTTTCCTTTTCATGTTGGATTTACCACTGCCTTGTTCATTGTCGCGATTACTAGTCCTTGCACTGTTGGATTACCACTGCCTTGTTCTTTGTCGCGATTACACGTCCTTGCATGTTTGTTTACCTGTCCTGGCATTGCGCGTTTACACTGCCTTGTCACTGTGTATTACCACTGTCCTTGGTCACGTTGTATTACCACTGCCCTTTGTTCACGTTTATTCCCAAAGTCCTTGTGTCCTTTTGTGTTTCCCATTTCCTTGTTCATTGTTTTACTACGTCCTTGTGCACTTTTAAACATAAGAACTAAGAAAAAAGGAACACTGCAACAGGTCTACTGACCCATGGGGAGCAGGTCCATGCGCCCCCCCCCCAGGTTTTACCCAAATGACCCACCCAGTCGGTCACCCCACTAAAGGGAAAGGAGCAGGGCACCAACCAGCACACAACTATCAGACCAACTCCACCCCCCACACCCACTAAAAAGAACATAAAACATAAGAAAGGAGGAACACTCAGCAGGCCTGTTTGGGCCCATACAGGGAGGCCTTTCAATTCATCCCACTAACAAAAATTTTCCCAACCCAATTTTCAAAAGCCACCCAAAAAACAAACTCCGTGTCAAAATCCCACTCAAACCAACCCCTCCCACTCATTACTTACCAACCAAATTTGAAACTACCCAAAGCCTAGCCTCAATAACCCAAAAAGGGAGCTGTTCCACTCATCAACTACCCCATTTTCCAAACCAATACTTTTTTATGTCCTTTTTAAAACAAAATTATCTAATTTAAAATCCCTTTCTGCGGGGTTTTCTCTTGGAAGATACCCCAAGACCTTTTTAAATACCCCTTTTTTAATCCTATCTTCCACTTATACACTCGATCAGGTCTCCCCTCATTTTTCGCTAAAAAAAGTGAATGTAACTTAAGAGTCTTCAATCTTTTTCTTCTAAAAAAGATTTCTAAGCTATTATTTAAATTTTTCATCCTACGCTGAATGTTTTCTAACGAATTTTTTGTCCCCTTCTGTAATATGGAGACCAATTGACGCATAATCGGGGAGGCCTTACTAAGATGTATAAAGCTGCAGAATGACCTCTGGCTTTTGTTTCTTACACTTTTTATTAAATCCCATAATCTATTTGCCTTATTACTTTTTCGCTTTTTGGGGTTTTTCGTCTTGGTTTAAGGGGTTTCTGCTTACCTAACCCCCAAGTCCCCTTTTGCAACTGTAGGCTAATTTTTACTTTTTTTAACCTTATAAGTGCTAGGTTTTGGACACTCCCGAGCTTTAGAACCTTTTTTATCTACATTTAAAGCATCTGCCACTTTTCTGACCAAAAGTAAGTTTTTCTAAATCCTCCTAAATTCCCCCAAAACTACGTTTGAATCAATTATCCTACCATCTTCGGTCCCCGGCGAATTTGCTCATATCACTACAAATTTCCTTTATCAAGATCATTTATATATATTAAAACAACAAAGGGGCCCCAAAACGTTCCCCGTGAACGCCATGTTACTGATCCCACTCGGGTTTAACCCCATTTTTTGGACACCTCTGCTTCCTGCTGTGAGCCATGACCGACCACGAAGCACTTTCCCCCAATCCTGGCTCTACTTTCTTCAACAGCTTTGGTGCGGGAAATCATCAAATCCTTTCAAAATCTAAGAAACAAATCAAAAACTTTTTCTGGCAACACCTCAAAAGCTTTACTGAAGAAAGTTTAAAATTGTTAGACAAACCGGGCCCCTTGTGAATCCAGCGAGTGTCATTAATCAAGCTATGCTTATCGGAAAAGGCTTTTTATTTAAAACTGGCTATATTGACTCTAGCAACTTCCTCAATTTAGTCAGGCTTATTGGGGGGTAATTGACGGTAAAGACTTTCCCCGTTTTTAAAAAAAGGAAATTTCATTAGCCCCTTCCCCTATCAACACTACACCCCGTTTGAAGAGAAAATTAAAAATATAGTTAATGGTTACAGACTTCCATTTTCATTCCTTTAAAAACCCTTGAAAAAAACCCCATAGGCCCGGGACTTTTTTTGCTTTATCGGTCTATCTGCTTCACAACCATTTCACTAGTGAAGTGATGTTAAAATTTATTTCTTCGTTTCCCCTATAAAAAATTAATTACCGAATAATTATTATGTCTTCCGTTAAAACCGAGAGAAAAAAAATTATTTAAAAACGAGCCATTTCATTTTCCCTTTTTCATAAGAGCCCATATTATTTTAAGGGGGCCTATCTTATCTCTGACTTTTGTTCTAATACCAAAAAACTTTTTGGATTAGTTTTTTGAATCCCTAGCAACTTTAATTTCAATTTTCCCTTTTTGCTTTTCTTATCCCCCCTTTTATGTCCCTCTTTTTCAATACTGATTCTAAGAGCCCCCGCCTCTTTGAAACCCTATAAATTCCTTTTTTATCCCCCGTAATATTTTTCCCCATTATTCATCCATTTAGGGTATTCTATTTGATTAATTTCCCCATAAGGGGTAAAAGTTTTTGAGCACATTATTGGTTCAAAAAACTGTCATATTGATAGCTCTCTTCGTTTCCCCAGTCAACAGATATAAGGTTCCTAAGCCCACGTAACTGCTAAGCGAAATTGGGACCGTTTCTGATTATCCCTCTATCATACTTCCTTCAATTCTAAAGTAATTGATTTTTGGGGCGCTAGCACCCATTCCTCTGAAACTTCTAACCATTTTTAAACACACAACGTTTTTGCCTGAATAACTGTACTCGGGAGTTTTTTCTACCATCCACAACTTTATTACCAAACCATGTTTTCCCATATCCTTCTTGAATCTAAATTTTTCCAACTTTTAAACCATTTCTGCGAGTCCTTCTTGGGTGGAAAATTTTTAGCACGCTATTTAAATCCCCTTTATTTATTTCCCGTTTTCCATTTATACACCCGATCATATCCCCCCTAATTCTAACCCCCCTAAGAGTGCAGCCGGGGCCCTCATCTATCCTCATAGGAAGATTTCTGATCATGGGGTCACTTTGTCATCCTCCTTTGTACCTTTCCAGGGCATTTATATCCATTTTTGTAATACATGACCAGAAAAGAGCCATAATCTAAATGAGGCCCAACCCAAGGGTACATAGGTTAAGAACAAACCCGGGCTTCTATTTTTATACTTCTAGATATGAAGCCAAGAATTCTGTTTCTTTATTGCGAAACTAAAGCACGTTGCTTGGTTTTAGATTTCTCTAACCAAACTCCTAAATCCTTTTTTCAATCAGTAGTATTAAGATCACATTTTTTAGTTTATTGTGGCATGGGGATTTAACTGTCCCAAAAAATAAACTTTGCATTTGTCAATATTAAACTGCATCGCCCCCTTTTCCCGCCATTGCATCATCTTTCAAATCACCTGGTGTCTAGTGTCCTCATTTGAAGAATTTGGACGGGCCCATTTTAGTGCCATCAGCAAATTTGCTTATGCGTATTTATTCCCCATCTATGTCGTTTGGGGAAATTGTGAAAAAAACGGGCCCAACACTGACCCTGAGGGAAAACCGCTGTGACGTCCCCCATTTTTTGATTTTTTTTCCCCATTTTTGCAAAAAATCGCTCCTATTTGAACCATGCCCACCCAGGAAAAAAATTTTTCTCCTATTTCCCGGGGCCTTAAGTTTTCCCATACCTCTGGTGTGAACTCTATCGAAAGCTTACTAAGTCCCTAAATACACAATATCATATTCATTCCAGACTACCTTCTCAACACCCTTAGGAAAAAAAGTTAGTAAATTTCGTAAGACAGAAAAAAGCCCCTTTGTAAAACCGTTTTGAGATTCATTATTCATTTATCCCATCAAAGGCTACGAATTGCTTCGGGAAATTTTTGATTCCATAAATTTTCCCACTATGGAGGTAAGGTATTGGTCTCAGTTCGAAGCCAAAACCTCGGATACTACTGTTCTTTTGTCACGTTGTTTTTAAGTTTTTTGGCATGTTGTTTTTTTACTGGGTTTGGGACGTTTTTTTTACCCCGTTTGGGGTTTTTTTCCTGGCCGGGGGTTTTTAACTATGTCCCCCTTTTTTGTTTGGTCCACTGTTTTTTATTTTTACCACTGCCTTGTGTACTGTTTGGGTTCCATGTCCTTTTTATTTTTGGGTTTCTACGTCCTTGGTCACTTTTGATTACCACGTCCTTGTTCCCTGTTTATTACACTGTCCTTTGTCACGTTGTGATTCCACGTCTTTTTGTCACGTTGTGATTACCACTGTCCTTGTGTCACTGTTTTGATTACCACTGCCTTGTGTCACTTTTGATTTCCACGTCTTGTTCACTGTTTTGGATTTCCATGTCTTTGTGCATTTTTGTGATTACCACTGTCCTTTTGTCACTGTGTGATTTCCACTTCCTTGTGTCACTGTTTGATTACCCTGTCCCCTTTGTTCACCTTTTATTACACTGTCCCCTTTTGTCATTGTTGGATTTCCACTGCTTTTTTGTCACTGTTTGATTTCCACTGTCCTTGTGTCCGTTTTTATTTCCAGCTTTGTGGCTCTACCATGATTTCTCTTCCTTGTTCTTGTTGTGATTTCCACGTCTTTGTGTCATTTTGTTTACCACCCCTTTTTCCTTTTTGTTTCCCCTTTCCCTTTTTATTACCACTGTCTTTGTTCCTACCATGATTCACGTCCTTTTGGGCATGTTTTGGGTTACCCCTTTTTTCCTTTTTTTTTGTCTTTGTTTTTTGTGATTTCCACGTCCTTGTGTCACTGTTTTGGGTTACCACTGTCCTTGTGTCACTTTTTGTTTACCACTGCTTTGGGCTCACCCTGATTACAAATGTCCTTGTGTCTTGTTTTTACCACTGTCTTTGTTCACTGTTGTGATTACCACCCCTTTTCCTTTGTGTTCCCTTTTTGTGTTTTTATTACACTGTCCTTTTTTTGTGTTTTTACCCTTTTTTTTGTGATTACCACTGTCTTTTTTACGTTTTGATTAAACCATGCTTTGTGCTCTACCATGTTACTACTGTCCTTGTGTCATGTTGTGATTACCACTGTCTTTTTGTCATGTTTTGATTACCACGTCCTTTTTTTCCCCCTTTTTTGTTTGGGTTACCACGTCTTTTTTCTCTACCATGATTTCTACTGTCCTTGTGCATGTTTTGATTACCACTGTCCTTGTGTCATGTTTGATTACACGTCCCCTTTTTCATTTTTTTGGGTTTCACTGCCTTGTGTCTTTTTGATTACTACTTCCTTGGGCCCTTGTGATTAAACC
>NW_026465989.1:0-13814 GCF_026875155.1 Cherax quadricarinatus
TGGCCTTCATTCATCAGCAGCAGCACTATTTTGAGGCATTTTCTTAATGAGATCATCATGCAACTTCTTTGCCTTTTCACAAATTATAGACTGAGAAACACTATCACCTGATAATTGTTTTATCGTTTATCCATACCAATAACAGTCTCTCTACCTCTTGGTAGAGAGGTTGAATGTGATTTGTTGTATTGCATTTCCAACTCAGCCACACGCACTCCACTCTCGCATTTTTCAATGATCTCCTTCATTTCCATCGTAATTCTCACCCTTTTTAACACAGGCTTAGCACTAGAAGCTTTCTTGGGACCCATGGTGGCTTATTTAGCGGTTACAAGCGCTAGAAATAGTGGAATAATCCAAAATATATGGGAGGTACACGTGGAAACCGACCACAACAGATTGTAAACAATGGCACACTGACTCTTGGAGTGGCTGGGCCTGCTCAGGCCACGCTCTGGGCACATCGACACGTTCCGGACAAACGTCGTTGGTTAAGTTTTTCGCCGTTGGTTAAGGCATTTTTTCTACGGCAAAAAGCGCCATTAGACGAAACTGCCATTACTTAATGCCGCCATTATATATATATATATATATATATATATATATATATATATATATATATATATATATATATAAAACACAGCAGGACTCGAACCTGCAAACCCTGTAACAGAGTTCACAGTACTTTACCACTGAACTAGACCCAAGATAAATATGGGCGTCCAGCCGGAGCCAGACGACGTTTCCCCATACCCCCGGGCACCAAGCTCGTTTTGAAAGTTATTTCATTGAATCTTGCCACATGCAGTGGACATGGGTCTAGCTCAGTGGTCCAGTACCGTGGACTCTGATACAGAATTTGCAAGTTCGAGTCCTGCTGTGGACGTAGAGACAATATTTGTAAATAATTTCGCCTGTCTGCAAATTATTAAGCATATATATATATATATATATATATATATATATTATATATATATATATATATATATATATATATATATATATATATATATATATATATATATATATGTCGTGCCGAATATGCAAAACTGGTCAATTAGCAAGAACTCATTTAAAATTAAGTCCTTTCTGAAATTTTCTCTTATACGTTTAAAGATATATTTTTTCATTAATGTTAATGTAAAAAAAATTAATTTTCACCAATAGAATCTTAGAAAACTTACCTAACCTTATTATAACAAGAGCAATTTATTTTAGCCTAACCCAACTAAATATATTTTAGATTTGTTTACAGTAATTTAATACTAAACAAACACAGTGAAATATATTTTTTTCGTTAGATTCAGAACGATTTTGGCGAAATTATTGCATACACAAATTTTCACTTGTCCTATATGGCAAGATGAGCGTTGCTATTTAAGCCAAGATCGCAAGTTCTGCCTATTCGGCACGATATATATATATATATATATATATATATATATATATATATATATATATATATTATATATATATATTATATATATAAAATTGCGGACAAAAGGAATATAAGTGCAAAATAAACCACAGCTAAGGGCTTTCACATTGCCGGCAGTGCTTCGTCAGGAGCTTTGCATTACGAGGGAATTGATAAATGAATTGGAAAAACTCGAAGGTAGTCCTTTGACATACCTTTGATGAGTTCCGAGAGTTTTTCTACTCCCGGAGCCCGACCATGAGCAAGGCTTGTTTGGCGCTTGTCTGGTCAACCAGGCTGTTCCCGCTGGTGGCCCGCAGCCTTAGTGTTGTGCCTGAAGAACTCTAGCCTGGGTGTTACGTTAGAAGATAATAATAATAATAATAATAATAATAATAATAATAATAATAATAATTGAAAATAGAGTGTTCACTCTAAAAACAATAAATACTTGGTATTATATATAAAACGCAAAAAAAAAAAATAGAAAATGATAAATTCTGAGGGTTGTTCACTGGAGAGAGAGAGAGAGAGAGAGAGAGAGAGAGAGAGAGAGAGAGAGAGAGAAGAGAGAGAGAGAGAGAGAGAGAGAGAGAGGCATTGAGTGATGGCAGGGTGATCACTGCCTCACACACTGACAGTCACATCTGCTTAAAATGCAGAGAGGGAGCAGCCCGCCCCAGCATCCAGCCCCAGCATCCAGCCCCAGCATCCAGCCCCAGCACCCAGTCCTCCCTAAAAGGGAGAGGGGAGATGGAGGGAGGGAGAGAAGGAGGGGGGGATCCGAGAAGAAAAGTGGGGTGCTACCGGGGGAGGAGAAACAGGGGCACGATTACGGGAATGGAATGGATGGGAGAGGAGAGGGAAAGGAAGAGGAGAGGGGAGAAGAGAGGGGAGGGGATGCAGGCGGCCACTGGATTAAGTTACACAACCCGGATTAATTTGTCTGTGTTCCCAGACACACACAACCACCCATAATTGTACATACGACTTCAGTTTTATTCCCGTGAACCATTATTATTATTATTATTATTATTATTATTATTGCCCATATATTATTATTATTATTATTGCCCATATATTATTATTATTATTATTATTATTGCCCATATATTATTATTATTATTGCCCATATATTATTATTATTGCCCATATATTATTATTATTATTATTATATTATTGCCCATATTATTATTATTGCCCATATATTATTATTATTATTATTATTATTATTATTATTGCCCATATATTATTATTATTGCCCATATATTATTATTATTATTATTATTATTATTATTATTATTATTGCCCATATATTATTATTATTATTATTGCCCATATTATTATTATTATTATTGCCCATATTATATTTATTATTATTACCCATTTATATTATTATTACCCATATTATATTATTATTATTATTATTATTATTATTATTATTATTATTATTATTATTGCCCATATATTTATTATTTTATTATTATTGCCCATATTATTATATTATTATTATTATTATTGCCATATTATATTTATTTTATATTATTTATTATTATTATTATTGCCCATATTATTATTATTATTAATATTATTATTATTATTATTATTATTATATTATTATTAGCAAAAGTAAGCGCTAAAACTCAACTATTAAAATTAAATATTCTTGAAAAACAAAAATTCCTCAGTCTGACCCAAAGAGAAAATTTTACACAAATTTAATCAGCATTTTTTTTACTCTATTTTAAAAGCTATGGATTTTCACAACTTTTTTTTAAATAAACTGATGGGAATATTTAAAATAATTAGTTCCTGAACAGTGGTTTTAATTGATCTCATATATATATATATATATTATATATATATATTATATATATATATATATATATATATACATGCAAATTTTTCCTGAACAAATCAACATTTGTTTGAATATATGTAGAGAAAATCTGAGGTGGAATAAACGTGTGATGGAGGGACGGATAAGTAGGGAGGGAGGGAAGGAAGGAAGGGTGGGATGGTGGCTAGAGGGAAGGGATAGGTATGGGGCTGCCATTACGGTTTTAACTCCGTGCCGGGGGACAGATGGCCCGCCCTCTCTTATCTCCAGCTTCCGTGTTGACACCATCAGCTGACGCCCACTACACTCTACGCACGCACGGACGCACGCAAAAATATATGCATTCATGCACACGCGCGGACACACACATGCATTAGGTAAGTATTAGGTGAGTACACACACAGGAGAGTGAACCAGGAAATAATGAACCTTGTAACAAGCGAAGAGGTGGGTCCAGGAGCCATGACTCGACCCGTACAAACACATACAGATGAGCGCGCACACACACACACACACACACACACACACACACACAGGGGAGGGGACACAGAAACAAGAGGCCACAATTGGAAGTTGAAGACACAAATGAGTAAGAGAGAGCTAGTAGGAAGTATTTCTTCAGTCATAGAGTTGTAAGGCAGTGGAATAGCCTAGAAAATGACGTAGTGGAGGCAGGAACCATACACAGTTTTAAGACGAGGTTTGATAAAGCTCATGGAGCGGGGAGAGAGAGGGCCTAGTAGCAACCGGTGAAGAGGCGGGGCCAGGAGCTAGGACTCGACCCCTGCAACCACAAATAGGTGAGCACAAATAGGTGAGTACACACACACACACAGACACACACACACACACACACACCCACACACCAGTCAGGAGGAAAACAACAGTCAAAGACCAGGTAATCAGGCTAAGGAAGGAAGGAGGAGAGACAACAAGAAATGACCGTGAAGTATGTGAGGAACTCAACAAGAGATTCAAAGAAGTGTTCACAGAGGAGACAGAAGGGACTCCAGAAAGACGGAGAGGTGGGGCACACCACCAGGTGCTGGACACAGTACACACAACCGAGGAAGAAGTGAAGAGGCTTCTGAGTGAGCTAGATACCTCAAAGGCAATGAGGCCGGATAACATCTCACCATGGATCCTGAGAGAGGGAGCAGAGGCGCTATGTGTACCCCTAACAACAATATTCAACACATCTATTGAAACAGGGAGATTGCCTTAGGCATGGAAGACAGCAAATGTAGTCCCAATCTTTAAAAAAGGAGACAGACATGAAGCACTAAACTACAGACCAGTGTCACTGACATGTATAGTATGCAAAATCATGGAGAAGATTATCAGGAGAAGAGTGGTGGAACACCTAGAAAGGAATGATCTCATCAACAGCAGCCAACATGTTTTCAGGGACGGGAAATCCTGTGTCACAAACCTACTGGAGTTCTATGACATGGTGACAGCAGTAAGACAAGAGAGAGAGAGAGAGAGAAGAGAGAGAGAGAGAGAGAGAGAGAGAGAGAGAGAGATGGGTGGATTGCATTTTCTTGGACTTCAAGAAGGCATTTGACACAGTTCCACACAAGAGATTAGTGCAAAAACTGGAGGACCAAGCAGGGATAACAGGGAAGGCACTACAATGGATCAGGGAATACTTGTCAGGAAGACAGCAGCGAGTCATGGTACGTGACGAGGTGTCAGAGTGGGCACCTGTGGCCAGCGGGGTCCCACAGGGGTCAGTCCTAGGACCAGTGCTGTATCTGGTATTTGTAAACGACATGACGGAAGGAATAGACTCCGAAGTGTCCCTGTTTGCAGATGACGTGAAGTTGATGAGAAGAATTCATTCGATCGAAGACCAGGCAGAACTACAAAGGTATCTGGACAGGCTGCAGACCTGGTCCAGCAATTGGCTCCTGGAGTTCAACCCCACCAAGTGCAAAGTCATGAAGATTGGGGAAGGGCAAAGAAGACTGCAGACGGAGTACAGTCTAGGGGGGCCAGAGACTACAAACCTCGCTCAAGGAAAAAGATCTTGGGGTGAGTATAACACCAGGCACATCTCCTGAAGCGCACATCAACCAAATAACTGCTGCAGCATATGGGCGCCTAGCGAACCTCAGAACAGCATTCCGACATCTCAATAAGGAATCGTTCAGAACCCTGTACACTGTGTACGTTAGGCCCATATTGGAGTATGCGGCACCAGTTTGGAACCCACACCTAGCCAAGCACGTAAAGAAACTAGAGAAAGTGCAAAGGTTTGCAACAAGACTAGTCCCAGAGCTAAGAGGTATGTCCTACGAGGAAAGGTTAAGGGAAATCAACCTGATGACACTGGAGGACGGGAGAGATAGGGGGGACATGATAACGACATACAAAATACCGAGAGGAATTGACAAGGTGGACAAAGACATGATGTTCCAGAGATGGGACACAGCAACAAGGGGACATAGTTGGAAGTTGAAGACACAGATGAATCACATGGATGTTAGGAAGTATTTCTTCAGCCACAGAGTAGTCAGGAAGTGGAATAGTTTGGGAAGCGATGTAGTGGAGGCAGGATCCATACATAGGTTTAAGCAGAGGTATGATAAAG
The DNA here is from genome assembly GCF_026875155.1 of Cherax quadricarinatus. Classification (NCBI taxonomy): domain Eukaryota; kingdom Metazoa; phylum Arthropoda; class Malacostraca; order Decapoda; family Parastacidae; genus Cherax; species Cherax quadricarinatus. The sequence continues at coordinate 5,854 of NW_026465989.1, forward strand.
CTCAAGGTTCAGGGAGAGTGACCTAGTAGCGACCAGTGAAGAGGCGGGGCCAGGAGCTTGGACTCGACCCCTGCAACCTCAACTAGGTGAGTACAACTAGGTGAGCACACACACACACACACACACACACGATAAAGCTAATAGTGTAGGGAGAGAGTGGACCTAGTACCGTTCACCGAAGAGGCGAGACCAGCAGCTATGACTCGACCCCTACAGCCATAAATAGGTAAGAACACACACGAGCACATCACCAAACACTCCACAAGAAAACGCCTGTAACATTTCAACCACTCCAAGTCATGTAAGCAGAGACGAAGGGCGACACGATCGCTAAAACCTAAAATTACATTCCTGCCTCTTATACGCTCCCAGACTTCCAATCTCTCCCTAACGCCTCCCTTTCCCTAGCCCCGTCAACCCCTTACACACAATCCTCCAAATACCACAACAGAAGCGAAAACGGTCCCAGATTTCGCAGAAATAATTTCTAGAACGGAGTAAAAAGGATTCGAGAAATTTCAGAGGTTGTTAGGGTGAGTTAGTGCTTCTTCTAACCCATAGTCACAAGCCTCTCTGAGCCTCCTGTCTAATACGTTGTCTTAATTGCCTCAAAACTTGTGTACTGCCTGGCCATTGTGTCTGGGCAGCTTGCCAGTCTTATCTCCCGGACTCTAACTTGTGGATTATCGTCAGACATGTTCGGGTCTGAGAGCACGTTGTCAGACATGCTGGGTCTGACAGCACATCGTTAGACATGCTGGGTCTGACAGCCCGTCGTTAGATATGCTGGGTCTGACAGCACGTCGTCGGACAGATGGTTTTCTCTAAAGATTCTTCTCTTCAGATGGCCCAATACTCTCACCCACCACCCTTACCATCTTCTGTAAAACGTGGTCTGTGACCTGTTTCGAGAATTTTTGTCCTCTCGCGGCTGGGCCTCTACTAGAACACACATTAGTTAACTGAGACGCGTGCAAACATCTGGGTATCTTTATTGTAGACATTTCGTCATCCAGTGGCTTTATCAATATATATTCCAGGACACAATATGAAGACAGTAGAACTGTATACAAAAGATTAGGTAATCAGTCCCTCAGCCTTGGAGGCGGTGTGAAGAGCACCGTAGTCGTCAAGAATCTGGAGCATCGAGGTTCGAGGTTCTGACCAGAGCTTTGGTAAGAGGGGAGTGGGGGAAGAAGGATGGGTAAGGATGGAAGTCTGGGAAAGGTTGGAGAGGGAGGAGGGGTAGGTGGGGATATAAAAGGGTAGTGGCCTATCCCCTTTGGTGTATTTGATAGGTGTGTGCATATTAAGTGATTATGAGAGGTTGGTTATGTTTTTGTGGGGTATCCCTCCTGCCAAAATTATGCAATGATATTGTTTTAAAACCACTGCGTCATTGAATTGGAAGGTGCATACTGTTAGAATTGCTTTTTTTTTTTTTTCGCAAGGGGTTGGTCGGGGAGGGCAGTGCAGGCAAATTTGCTGGGCTTCGATGGAGTTGGGTTGCTCCCGGGAGTCGGCAGCAAGGCAGTGACGGAGGTTACTGGGGTTTTTTCCGAGGATAAAGCCCCGGGCCCGGTCCTGCCAGGCCTCCGATGGATCAGGGCCCGTCAACTAGGCGTTATGCTGGGGCCCCACGCAGTCCCAAAGTAAGAGCCCCAGCCCGGCGATCCCCCACTGACTTTAGGTACTGTCCACCCTCTTGAAGGCGCCGGGGGTTTTTTGGGAAATTTCCCCCAAAGCTTATGGGAGGGTTGAACAGTTTGGGCCCCGGGCACTTATGGGGTTTTCTCTTTGTGTACAATGGCGCCCCTACTTTTTATTTGGGGGCATTTTGATGCCTGCCCAGTCTTTTATTTTTGTAGGGGTATTTTCTGTGTGAGATTTGGGACCATTCCTTCCAAGATTTTCCAAGTGTAGATTTGATTTTTCTTCCCTCCTGCGTTCCAACGAGTACAATCAAGTGCTTCCCAAACGTTCCCCGAGTTAAAGGGGCTTGACGAATTATAGGCAGTAAAAGGGTCTTGTACACTCTCTAGATTGCGATTTACCTGCTTTTTAATGGAGTTGTTAATGTACAGCATATTTCCCGTAGAGAGAACAAGTGATTTTTAAAGGACTGAGGTGGGTCCGGTGTTGTAGAGTAGATGTACGAGGTCAGTTTTGGGTGTTGGGTTTATAGAGGTGGAGCTGGCAAGGAGGTGGCGTTATATATTAAAAAGTCCCAGAATGTGTATTTATAAACCACTGGATGGGAAACGTCTGCAAAAAGATACCCCAAAGTTGCCATGTGTCTCATTTTCATCTTTTTCGGTATTGTATACCATTCTTGTAAAACAATGGTTTTGCTCCCCTTAAAAGCCATTAAACCACGGAACGGGGGCGGTTTAAGTGAAACTTTTAAAAATCCCCCGCCATGTTGATATTGGTTTAGTAACGCCAAGAGTTTTTTTGTGGTTTTGGGAAAATTTTATAAAATACCGACAAGTTGAAGATTAAGACACATGTGCACATCACGGTATACTTATTGCAGACGTTTCGCCCTCCAGTGGCTTTGTCAATACAAATTCAAGGATATAAATGGAAGACAGAAAAATTATGTACAAAAGATATATACCTTTGATATACCTTTGAAGAGTTTCGAGAGTTTCACTACTCTCGGAGCCCGGGCATGGGCCAGGCTCGTCTGGTGCTTGCCTTGGTCAACCAGGCTGTTGCTGCTGGAGGTTCACTGCCCCACATATCCATCAAAGCCTCGTTGATCTGGCACCTGGTGAAGATACTTGTCCACTTTCCTCTTGAAGGCTTCTATACTTGTCCCAGCCGTTTTCTGATATCTTGTGGTAAGATGTTGAATAGTCTGGGACCTCGGATGTTGATACAGTGTTCTCTTATTGTGCCCACCGCACCCCTGCTCCTCACTGGGGTTTTTTTTTACATTCCTCCCCAATCTTTCACTCCAGTAAAGTTATTGGCGTATGCAGATTTGGGACCAGGCCCTCCAGTACTTTCCAGGTATACATTATCATGTATCTCTCCTCCGCTCCAGTGAGTACATGTTCAAGACTTGAAGGCGTTCCCAGTAATTTAGGTGTTTACAGGCTTAATGTGAGCCGTAAACGATCTCTGTATTTGTTCCAGCTCTGATATTTCTCCTGCTTTTAAAAGGGGCCGTCAACACTGAGCAAATTCTAAAATGAGGGAGCACTAGCGATTTTAAAGAATCACCATCGGTATTATTTCCCTTGTTTTTAAGGTTCTCAATATCCACCCCGTCATCTTCCTGGCTGTCGTGATCTTTATCTTTTTATGGCCCTTAAGAGGGAAAAGTCAACTGACATAATTATTCCCAGGGCTTTTACGTGTTCCCTTTTATTCTGTTTGGTGACCCTCTTGAGGGTCACCAAACAGAAGAAAGGAAAACCATACTGGCTCGGTTATGTTGGTTGTGTGGGGCCATGAAATTTGTAATCTGCCGTTCTCATCCACTCTTCGAAGATTTTTTTATGGAAGCAAGAAGTTAGGGTACTGGTCTAATTTTTAGTAGTTGCTCTACTACCTCCCTTATGCACTCTGTAAGCCTTCTGGTATTTTACCTAAGTTTTCTAAAGCTCTTTTCTCCAAAGAATGCTGGAGTGCGTACTAGTGGTACTTTGTTACTTATTTATAATTAGAAGGCTTTCATGAAATCTGGTCCAGGTGCTAAGTGAGTGGGGCATTTGCTGTCCATTTCTTTCTGAAATCTATTGGGATTTTTGTACTAAAGGTCAGTTGGGTCTGCCACGGTTCGGCTGGATGTGAAATTATTTCTGCATTTTCGACCTTTGCTGTCATGTAATGGGTTGCTGAACACCGGACTCCTACTGTTACTTTTAGGATTTCACTCATTTCCTGTTCAATCGTCTGTATATGGAATCTTTCCTTCAATATGGTTCCCAATTTACAGGTAGCTCTTAGCTTGGATTTTGATAGGAATTAGTAATATTTTGGGTTCCTTGCCAATATCCTATTATAGCCCTTTTGGTTTTTTTCCTTTGTACTTATCTGTCAGGATGACATCCTAGTTTTTTGGCTCTAATTCATGTGATCTCTCGGTTAGGACTATCTTTCCTCTGTATGTAGAGCAATTTGTGTTTTTTTAAAACTCAATTGCAGTTAAAACCCGTTTTCTTCTTCTGTACCATTCTAAGTTTCCTTTGCTTTGGGTGCTTCGTTAGTACCATTTGGTGATTATATACCTGGTATGGCCCCCTGGTGTACTACCCCTGCTTGGGCCTGTTTGGCAGTGGTTTCTCCATTCTTATGTTTCATTTTTCCCCAGTGTATATTGTAACCTAGACGTCTTGAGAGGTACATAAGAGGAAACACCTGCCAGCAGTGCCTGGTTGGCCCACCACTGGGGCAAGTCTTTCTCAAGAACTGAACTCGGATTCTAGGTGATCCAATACCCTTTCTTTGCTTTCCTTGATGTGCTTATCTTGAACGTAAAGAATCATAATAAATTTCTCCTCTTAACTACCAGTAAGTGGGGTTTGGGGTTGGTAGAGGGAGGGTTAGTAAAAAGTTGATAGGGGTGAGGATGATGGTAATGGTGAGGGGCGTGAGGATAAGGGACAGGGGGTGAGGAAGGCAGTGCGAGGAGAGGGGAATAATAAGCGAGGGTGGCTGGTGGAAGTAGTGGAGGGTGAGTGGTGAGGAGTGAGACATATAAAATTGAATTAATAATGTCTTGATGGATAGGTCGCTGGTGGGCGAAACGTCTTCTCAATAAAAAAATATCATAAAAATAACGTCATGGCTGTCACACAAATAAGGTAAAGGAGTGAAGGAGCGTGAAACGTGAGGAGGACTGAAACAGTCTCACAGGACTTTCCAGAAAACGTTGAGAAAAAATCCCCAGGCTTCTTTCAGACTTAAAAATAATCTTTCAGTATTTCGTCCATCTGGTCTATTAGCGTCGGGGGCGTTGGCGGGTTTGACATTTCTGTAGCAGATAAGTGAATGTAGAAGAGGTAGCGTAATTGTGTTCTGTTGATACAGGACGGTGCGATCAAGCCTCCACCACACGGATCATTTGGACTAACCTCTGTGTTTTGGCGTGACTGTAGCGGGAAATGGTGGATCCTCTTGGTTCTTTTTTTATTGAAAGTCTGGCCTTGCGGAGTAAACAGTCACTTATAAAAGTTTTCCTACTTGCAAAAGGGAGCGTTATTAAGGACCTTGCAAAAGTGGTTATTAAGGACCTTGCAAAGTGCGTATTTAAGGACCTTGCAAAAAGTTGGTTAATTAAGGGAACCTTGCAAGTGCGTTATTAAGGGACCTGCAAAGTGCGTGGTGGGTTGGGTGGGAGGCATGTTAATTAAGTGGGTACCTGGCATAAAGTGCGTTTTATTAAGGGATCTTGCAAAGGGCGTTATTAGGGGGACCTTTGCAAAGTTCTTTATTTATGTTCTTTGGCGAAGTGGAAACGAGTGTTTTTTTTTTTTTTTTTCAATTCCTTGCCAAAGTGAAAGAGTTTTAGAAAGTCCATTCAATTGGAACAAATGGCCAACATAGTCTATCACCGAACCCACTTAAAAAACTTACCCAACTTTTATTGCAAAAGTTACGACCCCACATTATCTTATTTTTTTGTTGCTGCACTTAAACAGTAGTCGTGGGAGTTATCTGTAGAGGGCGCTGGAGGGCGTGGCCCCGCGGTCCGGGACTCGTGGCCAGGACCCGGGGCCCCTGGTATTTTATACCATTTTAAACCTAACCATACCACGGGTGGGGTTAGAACCCGCGATCAGACTCATAAAACTCCAGAACGACGTTTTTAGCCACTGGAGGTTACCTGGGGGTAACCACATAAGATTCATCCACTAGGTATTTTTTGGGGTTTTACAGTGGTGGCCTATGCAAAAATTTCCTATGGTGTAGAATATACCTAGTTGGATGCATCTTTTTGAAGCTAGTGGTCCAGTGGCTAACGCGTCGGTCTGGAGTTTTATGACTCTCTGATCGGGTTCTAACCCCGGGCCCGTGGTATGGTTTCTTGCAATCGTATCGTTACGATTCGTGAGTCATTTTCAACATTTCCGAAGACCAGCCAGGTTGTTGCGGGTCAGCTTAATTCCCCATCCCCCGTAGACTTCCATAAGGATAAAGAACGTAAGAGTGAAGGAACATTTCGGTATGCATTTTGGTCCAGTGCTAGGCAGGTCTAACTCGCCCCCTTTGCCACACCTTTCGTGGCCTGACGCTGATCTTATTTCACATTTTCGGTACACCTGTTTCATTTATCAGTCACGTGAAGCTCTAAACCCGTGTGGACCATGTAGCACAAGGAATGGTATACCTCTGTTATAAAATTTGAAGAGTTTCGAGAGTTTCATTTCTCTCGGAGGGCCCCCTTAATGGGGGCCCGGCTCCCTCTGGTGCTTGCCTTGGTCAACCAGGCTGTTGCTGCTGGAGGCCCGCTGCCCCACATATCCATCACAGCCTGGTTGATCTGGACCTGGTGAAGTACTTGTCCAGTTTCCTCTAAGGTTTTCCACTTGTCCCAGCCGTGTTCTGTTCTTTGGTAAGATTTTGAATAGTTGGGACCTGGATGTTGATACGTGTTTTTTTTTTGGCCCCCCGACCCCTCCCCTCACGGGGGTTTATTTTTAAAAATTCCCTCCCCAATCTTTCACCCAGTATTTTAGGGGAGTAGAATTTTTGGGCCAGGCCCCCCAGTACTTTCCGGGATACATTTCAGTATCTCCCCCCGCCATGGACATGTTAAAGACTTAAAGGGCGTTCCGTATTTAGGTTTTTTCGGGGGTTAATGTGACCCGGTAACGACTCTGTATTTTTTCCCAGCTCTGAATTTCTCCTGCTTTAAACGGGGCCGCAAACTGAGCAAAATTCTAAATGAGGGAGCATAGGATTTTAAGAAAAACACCATCGGTATTATTTCCCCCTTGTTTGAAGGTTCTCTACCCCCCCCGTCATTTCCCTGGCTGTCGTGATCTTTATTTTTATGGCCCTTAAGAAAACGTCAATGCCCATTTATTCCCCGGGGTTTTTTTAAGTGTTCTTTCATTCTTTTTTGGTGCCCTTGGGGTCCCCAAAAACAGAATAAAAAGGAAAACCTTTACTGGCCGGGGTTTATGTTGGTTTTGTGGTCTGAAATTTTTAATCTCCCTCTCATCACTCTTTCAAAAGATTTTTAAAAGCAAGAAGTTGGGCTACTGGTTAACTTTTAGTAGTGCTTCTACCTCCCTTATGCACTTTTTAAGGCCTCTGGGTTTTTTACCTAGTTCTAAAACTCTTTCTCCAAAAAATCTGAGTGCCGTACTAGTGGTACTTTTTATTTTTTATAAATAGGTTTCCAGAATCTGGTCCAGGTGCTAAGTGAGTGGGGGTGCTGTCCTTTTTTTCCGAAATCTAGGGATTTGTACTAAAGTCGTGGTCTGCACGGCCTTCGGCTGGAGTGAAAATATTTCTGCATTTTCTTCCCCTTTCTGTCATGTAATGGGGTTTCTGAAAACCGATCTTTCGTTTTTTAGGATTTCATCATTTCCTGTTCTCGTCAGTATATGAATCTCCTCTCAAATTTAAATTCCAATTTAAGGGGGCTCTTAGCTTGGTTTTGTAGGAAAAGATAATTTTGGGGTTTTCCTTGCAATATCCTATATAGCCCTTTGTTTCCCTTTTTACTTCATCTGTCAGGTTTTACATCCCAAATTTTTGCTCTAATTTCAGTGATCTCTGGTAAAAACTATCTTTCCTCTGTTTTACAATTTGGTTTTTTAAAAAATTCATAACCCTTTTTTCTTTTGACCCCCTCCTAAACTCCTTTGCTTTTTTCCCCCTTTTTTGTACCATTGGTGATATAATACCTGGATGGCCCCCGGTGTACATACCCCTTTTGGCCTGTGCATGTTTCTCCATTCCCATGTTCATTTTTTTCCCAGTGTTAGTAACCTAGA
>NW_026465990.1:0-2500 GCF_026875155.1 Cherax quadricarinatus
GATATAAGATGATTGGTGTGGTGATTTATAAGGATGGCCCGGTATGGGATTTAAGGATGACCTGGTAAGTGATATAAGGGTTACCTGGTATGGGATATAAGGATGAACTGGTGTGTGATATAAGGATGACTTGGTATGGGATATAAGTTTGACCAGGTATGGGATATAAGGATGAACTGGTGTGTGATATAAGGATGACTTGGTATGGGATATAAGTTTGACCTGGTATGGGATATAAGGATGACCTGGTATGGCATGTAAGAATGGCCTGGTATAGCATATGAGAATGACCTGGTATGGCATATAAGAATGATCTGGTATGGCATATGAGAATGACCTGTATGGCATATAAGAATGACCTGGTATAGCATATGAGAATGACCTGGTATGGCCTATAAGAATGACCTGGTATGGCATATAAAGATGTAGGTCACATCAAACTCCAGACACAACACAATGGAAGAGAAAAACGTAGGCAACACACCTGAGCTGACCAACACAATTCGTCACAAAACTGTTTTCTTTTCTATCATAATTTAATCCTTGTGGCCAAGAAATTAACACACAGTTTATTAAGTATCCTTTACTATAAATCCTCATTAACTATTAAAATTTCAACTCAGCTTCAACAATATCATTTTCACCGTCTTCAATCCATCTTCAACCATCTTCACCATCTTCAGCTCATCTTCAGCTTATCATAAACCGTCTCTTCCCACAACTCACTTCCAACCATCCACATTATGTGTGTCTATACTGGAGTGAACAACATTTTGCGTTTTATGTGAATGTTCAATGAGCGTTCTATTCCAGATCACAGTGTTCAATATGTGTTCCCTTTCTGATCAAATTGTTCATTAAATGTTCTAAGTCATATCAACGTACCAGATCGACATTTCATGTTCCAACCAGCTTACGGAAATCTTGTCTCAGATCAAGTAATTGATGGGTTAACACAAACTTCTTACATTTTTACTCAAGGGTCCCCCACTTTATTTCTACATGGTTACCCATAGGTCGCCCTTAAACCAGGGTCTGCCTCGACGGCCGGTGAGTATCCTTTTTCGTCTTTCCCAGGTCCGCGTGTCCAGGAGTCCGCCTGTGTCCCCTCAGGCATTCTCCCTTCCGCACTTCCCCAGGGTCTGCCTCGACGGCCGGTGAGTATCCTTTTTCGTCTTTCCCAGGTCCGCGTGTCCAGGAGTCCGCCTGTGTCCCCTCAGGCATTCTCCCTTCCCCACTTCCCCAGGGTCTGCCTCGACGGCCTGTGAGTATCCTTTTTCGTCTTTACCAGGTCCGCGTGTCCAGGAGTCCGCCTGTGTCCCCTCAGGCATTCTCACTTCCAGACTTCCCCAGGGTCTGGCTCGGCGGCCGGTGAGTATCCTTTTTCGTCTTTCCCAGGTCCGCGTGTCCAGGAGTCCGCCTGCGTCCCCTCAGGCATTCTCCCTTCCCCACTTCCCAGGGTCTGCCTCGACGGCCGGTGAGTGTCCTTTTTCGTCTTTCCCAGGTCCGCGTGTCCAGGAGTCCGCCTGCGTCCCCTCAGGCATTCTCCCTTCCCCACTTCCCCAGGGTCTGCCTCGACGGCCGGTGAGTATCCTTTTTCGTCTCTCCCAGGTCCGCGTGTCCAGGAGTCCGCCTGCGTCCCCTCAGGCATTCTCCCTTCCCCACTTCCCCAGGGTCTGCCTCGACGGCCGGTGAGTATCCTTTTTCGTCTCTCCCAGGTCCGCGTGTCCAGGAGTCCGCCTGTGTCCCCTCAGGCATTTCCCCCCTTCCCCACTTCCCCAGGGTCTGCCTCGACACCTGTGAGTTCCTTTTTCGGTTCCCCTCCTGTAGTGAAGGCCGGCTGGGATCCCCCTTCCCCACTTCCCTCTGCACCGCAACTTGAGTGTCCGTTTTCGGAGTCCACCTGTGTGAAGGCCAGGTGCTCCCCCTTCCCCACTACCCCCACACCCCAACCTTGCACCCCCCCCGGTCCGTGGTTCCAGGAGTCCACCTGTGTGAAGGCCAGGTGCTCCCCCTTCCCCACTTCCCCCACACCCCAACCTTGCACCCCCCCGGGTCCGTGGTTCCAGGAGTCCACCTGTGCGAAGGCCCGGTGCTCCCCTTCCCCACTTCCCCATACCCCAACCTTCACTCCCCCCCCCGGGTCCGTGGTTCCAGGAGTCCACCTGTGTGAAGGCCAGGTGCTCCCCCTTCCCCACTTCCCCCACACCCAACCTTGCACACACCCCCCCGGGTCCGTGGTTCCAGGAGTTCACCTGTGCGAAGGCCAGGTGCTCCCCCTTCCCCACTTCCCCCACACTCCAACTTTGCACCCCCCCCCGGGTCCGGGTTCCAGGAGTCCACCTGTGCGAAGGCCAGGTGCTCCCCCTTCCCCACTTCCCCACACCCCAACCTTTCACCCCCCCCCCGGGTCCATGGTTCCAGGAGTCCACCTGTGTGACGCCAGGTGCTCCCCCTTCCCCACTTCCCCACACCCCAACCTTGCACACTACACCCCCCC
>NW_026465990.1:7500-10000 GCF_026875155.1 Cherax quadricarinatus
TCAGTGTTTTTTATCCATGGGCTTCAGGAGAGAGAGGAAAGGACACACACTGAAAGGGAAGCAGAAGAGAAGGAAAGGAGATTGAGAAATTCATCACGGAAATAGTGAAAGAGATGGACGAGTTGTAAATTTTCAGAGGATAGGGGGGTACTCGAAGGGGAGAAACCGACCAATCAAGCTGATTCTCAGGACGGAAAACAGTGCGGAAACGGATCCTCCAAGTGAAACCCTCGATTGAAATACTAGGAAGAGTGCAAAGGGGTGTCTCCTAGACAGAAGACAAAGCAGAAACAAAATCAGAACGACAGCAGCTGAGGGACGAGAGGTACAAAAAAACGAAAAGGAGCTAGGGAAAAAGAGACCAAGGAGGGAATCAGCAGAGGTCAGTCAGAGCAGGACAGAACAGCAAGGGCAATCACAAACACTACTACTATCAGAACCTTACAACCTATCACACCATCAACACACCACTACAATCCATACCACAGCCTTCCACCCAACATCGAGCTATAGAATCTCACAGTAGCCACCAGGTCTCCCACCCCCACACAAAAGTCCCCCCAAACCACAGTGTTCGAATGAAAACTGAAGGTTTGGTACAACAAAGCTGAATGGAATAAGAAATATGTGGAGAGGAGTGGCACGAAAGAGTCAAAGAAGATCAACCGGACATCATAGCTCTTACAGAAACCAGCCTTACAGGTATGATCACAGATGCCATCTTTCAACGGGATACCAAAATCCTGAAGGGGAATGTCAGAGGGAACAGGGGGGGTGGAGGAGTTGGCGTTGCTGATCAAAAATCGCTGGAATTTTGAGAGCTGGAGAGAGGAGATAGCGGAGAAGAAGTGATTACATAGTGGGAACACTTCACTCTGGAGGTCCCAGGTGGTAATAGCAGTGATGTATAACCCACCACAGAACAGCAGGAGGCCAAGGCAAGAGTACGACGAGAGCAATAGAGCGATGGTTGACACACTGGCTAGAGTGGCCAGAAGAGCTCATGCATGCAGGGCATAAGCTCCTGATCATGGGTGACTTTAACCACAAGGAGATCGATTGGGAGAACTTGGACCCACATGGGGGCCAAGATACATGGAGGGCTAAGATGATGGAGGTGGTACTGGAGAACTTCATGTACCAACACGTAAGGGACACTACAAGAGAGAGAGGAGAGGATGAACCAGCAAGGCTGGACTTAGTATTCACCTTCAGTAGTGCAGATATCGAGGACATCACATATGAAAGACCCCTTGGGCCAGTGACCATGTGGTTTTAAGCTTCGAATACACAGTAGAGCTACAAGTGGAGGGAGAAGCAGGAAGGCCAGGACGAATGAAGCCAAACTACAAGAAAGGGGAACTACACAGGAATGAGGAACTACCTGAACGGGGTTCAGTGGAACAGAGAACTGGCAGGGAAGCCAGTTAATGAGATGATGGAATATGTAGCAACAAAATGCAAGGAGCTGAGGAGAGGTTTGTACCCAAGGGTAACAGGAGTAATGAAAAAGCCAGGATGAGCCCATGGTTTACCCAAAGGTGCAGGGAGGCAAAAACCAAGTGTGCTAGGGAATGGAAGAAATTATAGAAGGCAAAGGACCCAGGAGAATAAGGAGAACAGTCGTAGAGCCAGAAACGAATATGCACAGAAAAGAAGGGAGGCCCAAAGACAATATGAAAATGACATAGCAGCGAAAGCCAAATCTGACCCGAAACTGTTGTACAGCCACATCAGGAGGAAAACAACAGTCAAGGACCAGGTAATCAGGCTAAGGAAGGAAGGAGGAGAGACAACAGGAAATGACCGTGAAGTATGTGAAGAACTCAACAAGAGATTCAAAGAAGTGTTCACAGAGGAGACAGAAGGGACTCCAGAAAAGACGGAGAGGTGGGGCACCCACCAAGTGCTGGACACAGTGCACACAACCGAGGAAGAAGTGAAGAGGCTTTGAGTGAGCTAGATACCTCAAAGGCAATGGGGCCAGATAACAATCTCCCATGGGTATTGAGAGAGGGAGCAGAGGCGCTATGTGTACCCTAACAACAATATTCAATACATCTATCGAAACAGGGAGATTGCCTGAGGCATGGAAAGACAGCAAATGTAGTCCCAATCTTTAAAAAAGGAGACAGACATGAAGCACTAAAAACTACAGACCAGTGTCACTGACATGTTAGTATGCAAAATCATGGAGAAGATTATCAGAGAGAAGAGTGGTGGAAACTAGAAAAGGAATGATCTCATCAACAGCAGCCAGCATGGTTTCAGGGTCGGAAATCCTGTGTCACAAACCTACTGGAGTTCTATGTCAGGGTGGACAGCAGTAAGTCAAGAGAGGAGGGTGTAGGGTTGGATTGCATTTTATTGGACTGCAAGAAGGCGTTTGACACAAGTTCCACACAGAGATTGGTGCAAAAAAATGGAGGACCAAGCTGGGATAAACAGGGAAGGCACTACACATGGATCGGGAATACTTGTTCAGCGAAGACAGAAGCGA
>NW_026465991.1:0-12597 GCF_026875155.1 Cherax quadricarinatus
GAATTGGATTCTGGAAAAGAGAATATCTGGATACCTGCATACCAGGATATATGGGATACCTGGGGTACATGGATATCTGAATACCGGATATCTGATACCTGGAACCAGAATATCTGGTACCTGGATATCTGATACCTGGATAATAGGATACGTGGATACCAGGATATTTGTATTCCTGGGTATTTGGATACCTAGATACGAGATAGCTGGATATCTGGATATCAGGACTCTTGGACACCAGGATACCTGTTTACCAGGAATATCTGGATACCTTAATACTAGGAATCACGATATCTGGATACCTGGCAAACCAAAGGATACTTGGATACCAGGATATCTGGATACCTGGTTATCTGGTCCCATGGATATTGGATTATCTGGTAATCTGGATACCAAGGATGCTTGGGTATCTGGATACCGGGAAATATTTGGATACCAGGATATCTCAGATACCTGGATGCCTGGGTATCTGGATACTTGGATGCTGGAAATGTGTTAACTTTGATAAAGGGGCACTTGCCAAGTGTTCCAAGAATCTGGCCCAGTTACCGTACTGTTGAGTACGATGATGATCATTCTATCAACACAACTGTGATCATCACCCGTCTATCAAGAAGAGTAATACTAACCATAGTGTGCTGTACTGTACTTTTACTGTACTGTGCTGTACTAACTGTACTGTACTATACTGTACTATGGTGTAACTGTATGTGCTCCCACTATACTGTATGTTCGTACTGTATGTGCTGTGATGTGCTGTACTATACTGTACTGTGCTTTTACCATTTTGTGTTGTGCTGTACTATACTGTACTGCACTATACTGGACTGTTCTGTACATACTGTGTTGTACTATACTGTACTGTGCAGTACTATACTATGCTGTACTATACTGTAATGTACTGTTCTGTACGGGTACTGTACTGTTCTGTACTGTACTGTGCTGTATTGTACTGAGCTGTGTTGTACTGTGCTGCCCTGTACTGTACTGTGCTGTGTTGTACTATGCTGTGTTCTACTGTGCTGCCCTGTACTGTACTGTGCTGTGTTGTACTATGCTGTGTTCTACTGTGCTGTCCTGTACTGTACTTTGCTCTACTGTGCTGTACTGTAATGTGCTGTAGTGCACTGTATTTTGCTTTATTATACTGTGCTGTACTCTTCTGTACTGTACTCTGATGTACTGTACAGTTATGTACTGTACTGTGCTGTAATGTACTGTGTTGTCTTTTGCAAATACTTTTACTGTGCTGTGCTCTGCTAAAATTTTTACAGTTAATGTACTGTACTCTGTTGTACTGTACTGTTCTGTACTGTGCTGTGTTGTACTGTACTGTACTGTAATGGCTGTCATGCACTGTACTGTGCTGTACTCTGATGTACTGTACAGTTATGTACTGTAATGTGCTGTAGTGTACTGTGTTGTACTTGCTATACTGTAACTGTGCTGTGCTCTGCTATATTGCAGTTATGTACTTTTATCTGTTGTACTGTACTGTTCTGTACGTTCTGGTTGTACTGTACTGTACTGTAATGTACTGTCATGCACTGTACTGTGCTGTACTCTGCTGTACTTTTAATGTGCTGTAGTGTACTGTGCTGTACTGTACCATATTTGTGCCGCACTCTATTTTACTGAACTTTTTTGTACTGTGATGTTACTGTAGTCTGCGTACTGTAATTTCCCTATACTGCGCAGTTATGTACTGTGCTCTGCTGTAATGTTTTGTAGCGTGCTGTTCTGTTCTGTACTGTGCTGTTCTGTACTGTGCTGCGCTGTGTTGTATTGTACTGTGTTGTACTGTAATGTGTTGTAGTGTAGGGTTTACTGTGCTTTTACTGTACTGTACAGTGTTGTACTACACTTTACATCTGCTGTTTTTCTACTGTACTGCAATGTAATGTGCTTTACTGTTCTGTTTTTTAAACAGTACTATGCTATACCTGCTGTAATGTATTGTACCGTACTGTGCTGTACTGTACTTGACGGTACTGTGGTGTACTGTACTTCACGGTACTGTAGTGTAACTGTACTGTGCTGAACTGTACGGCACGGGTGGTGTACTGTACTGGGGTGTACTGTACTATGTTGTACTGTACTTTGTTGTTCTTGCAGGAGCCACAACAAGTCACCACAAACAAACTTGTTATTACAGAAACATTAATCGTGTCAAACAGTTTTAGTGAAGAGAAATAAAAAAAAGTGAAATTTGGAAGCAGCTGCTATTTTTGTCTTGCTTAAAAAAACCACCAATTTTTACCCTTGTGCTCGTCCCAAAAGTGTCCTTTTAGCAGGGAGGTATATGTTCACTGTACACGTCCTTTTTCACTTGTTCACTCTGTTGTTCACTTTGTACATGCTGTTGTTCACTTGTCATGCTTTTGTTCAGTTGTACACTATGTTGTTCGCTTGTACACTCTGTTGTTCTTTTATACACTCTGTTCACTTATACACTGTTGTTCACTTGTACACTCTGTTGGTTGATTTGTACACCCTGTTATACACTGTGTTGTTTACTTGTACGCGCTGTTGTTCACTTGTACATACTCTTGATCACTTGTACACACTCTTGTTCACTTATACACGCTCTTGTTCACTTGTACACACGTGTTCACTTGTACATACTCTTGTTCAGTTTTACACGCTGCTGTTCACTTGTACGTGCTGTTGTTCCCCTTTGTACACACTCATGTTCACATTGTACACACTCTTGTTCATTTATACACACTCTTGTTCACTTGTACACGCTGTTGTTCGTTTGTACACTCTGTTCACTTGTACACGCGTTGCTCATTTGTGCAAGTTCACTTGTACACGCTATTGCTTGCTTGTACGCTCTGTTGTTCGCTTGTACGCTATTCACCTGTACACGCTGTTGTTCACTGGTACACTCTCTTGTTCACTTGTACAAACTCTTGTTCACTTGTACACATTGTTCAGTTGTAAACACTGTTGTTCACCTGTACGCACTCTTGCTCACTTGTACACACTCTTGTTCACTTGCACGCACTCCTGTTCACTTGTGAAACACGGTTGTTCATTTGTACACGCTGTTGTCGACTTGCACACGCTCTTTTTATGTGTACAATGTTGTTCTTTTTGTACACGCTGTTGTTCATTTGTACACTGTTGTTCAGTTATATGCTGTTAAACTTGTATACTTTGTTCACTTGTACACGCTGTTGTTCATTTTTGTCCACACTGTTCTTCACTTGTACACGCTGCTCTGTTCATTTTGTAAAACGCTGTTCGTCACGGGTACACACTCTTGGTCACTTATAAAACTGTTGTTCACTTGTAAACTTTGGTGCACAGTTTTTTTAATTTGTACACTGGTTGTTTCAGGCTTGATCCACCAGGAGGCCTGGTCACAGACCGGGCCGCGGGGGCGTTGACCCGGAACTCTCTCCAGGTAAACTCTCTCCAGGTATTCTTTTCTTATACACTCTTGTACAGTATGTTCTTTACTTGTACACCAACCACCGTCACCACCACCGCAGTGTGGCTGCCCATGGGGGTTTCGTCAGGAGATATTGGAGTAAGAAATTCACAACGTTGGATGTTTTAGATGCCTATAATTAAGAGAGTCTTGAGGAGCAGCCTAGGGCCTTGCCTTGCCTGTCTCTGCCTGGCGGGAAATGACCACGAGGCCTCTGCCTACTGTTCACATGTGATGGATCTCATAAAGTCACAGCTAGCAAGGGAGCCTATCTATAAAGTAGCTGGGATTATCTAAGTTTACTACACAAGTACCAGTAACTCTACTGATAGCTCGGCGACGTATGGTGCCCCAACATACAGCTAACTTATATACACTATAGACTGTATGCATTACTGCTCTGGGCTGATTCTATACAATATCATGTACACAACATTTGAACATAAAGAACTATAAAAAAAGGATGAAAACTGATTGTAATGCATTACAAATTATAATAATCTCAAATCATTGTAAATTATAGGATCATTGATCGTACAGGAATAACAAGAGAGATCAACAAAGAGAAAGAGAATATCAATCGTCTGTATTCATGTGTTCTATGGATTCTGAGGAAATATATTTACAAAGAAGAAAGTGTTTAACGTAAAAGGCAGACTTGGTGCACACAAGTTTTTTACTCTTATTTCTCAAAATTCGGAGAGAAAAGTAAACACTTAAAAAAATTGAGCATCATTAAATTGATTTAGTAAAAAGCACAGTTGAAATACTCTTTAGACTTTAATATTCATCTACAGAGATTGTTTACATTTAACCCAAACTATACTAGGGTGAGATTTACATTGCAGAGCGGTCACATAGTCTGGGGGATCAAATTCTGTAGCAATGGTTAACACATGCCGTGGTTGGGAGGATCGAATTGGTATATATAATTGAAACTTGGGGTTCCTCATTACTTGTCGTGACGTAGGGAATAACGACAATCAGGTTGTTTAGTCTGTCGGTTGTTAGAAGTAGAGGGTTCTAAGTCAAGAGGGATTGTCAGAGTCTTTCGCATTGACTGGATTCAGGAACCTCGCATCCTCATCCCTGCATACAACTTCATATGATCTAAATCCGATTTTTTTTACTGACCAGTAATGATTTCTCGAACTTTATACTTATTGCCAAATGACATGTTCGACTACTCGATTTGGACCAACAAAACTTTTGATCAAGCTTAGGCATTGCTGATGTTTTAAATTAAAGTTAATAAGCATAACCTCGTACCCTACTTTAATTTGGTTTGGTTTTGCTCGAGTATTAGTGGCTTTTGTAAATTTTGCTGTTGATTTATGAAGTGTTTTGGATTCTTCTGAAAGCACCTTGAGTTAAACTGCCATGAGTCGCTATGAAATCATCAGGATTGCGATTTGGTTTCGGATTAGAATATAACAACTCATATGGTTTAAATGCTTATCTACACCATACAGTGCATAATGTGGAGTATCACCTATAGAAACATTGTAAGCAGAACTTATGGCACACTGAAAATCAGGTTAACTTCATCCCAGGGTTTCACTATTGGGATTAATAGTGGCTCTCAACACATCGAGTACTTTCTTACTGAAGGAATGGACAGGCTCGGTGGAGTGGATGGACTCTTCCCCGTTGAAATAGTAAATACGTAACCCGAAAAAATTAGCAAGGAAAAATGGATCTTACTATCTTTACAACATGTAATGATTGCTCGAAATACAACTCTTTTGCCTTGCAGTATCACTGTCAACTAGGACATTATCACCATCTGGAACACGAAGGACAACAACAGACACTCTAGTGAGTGAACTACCGTGACGAAACGTCTTTCCCGCGGACAGCTTTGTGACATCACAAGAGATGGCATAACTCATTTCAAATAGTCGTTTTCCGAAAGATGTCCCATGTGGAGGGACAACCACTTGCACAAGTAGCCAACGTAGGGGTAGTAGACTAGGTACCCAAGGTTGTCTGAGGTTCTTCTGAAACCCGAGATAACTGTACACTCTCCCTGCATGCAAAATATTGTAGGGACTGAATTCCAGACAGGATTGACAGTTTTACCAGTGCCTGACCGCTTGGTTACGTTAATAGGTAATGCACATATCTATATGAACTCAATCTGAACTTCAAATTCCCCAGCAGTGTTTACAAATCTCGGATACAAGCTATGTGAACAAGTACATTGCATAAGATCTAGATGTGGTCTGTCAGTCGGTAAGGGACCATAAGGATTTTGCATAGGTACAACTTGTCCTGACTGACGTTATTCATTAAGGTATTGCTAGCATTGCTCAAAGGTAATTGAGGACATGATTTTAGAGAATTTACACAAAGACAATGAAAGCAAAGAAAAACAACAGAAATGTATCGACAAAATTTTAAGTAAATTGAAAATAAAGATGCTTAACTAAAATCTGCATAAATAAATAAAAAAAGATAAGATACACTGAATGAGAAAAGAAAATTCACTGAAATTTACTTGACAAAGGTAAGGAAATACTTTGATAATAAAATTGTAAATCAAGGCAAAAACAATCAAATAAGATCAATAAATTGTATAAAATTGCAAATATGTTTGAAAAAATAAATTTTTCCCGAAAATGATCAAAAAAAAACAAATATTATGCGATGATAATTCAATTAAGCAAAAAAAATACTGAAAAAAAAGAACAATGATAATGGTTTACTTGCAGAAACATAGATGAAACATCAGGAGTTCACTCACTCATTTATTGTACAATTGTCTTGTACAGCGGGCCTCCAGCAGCAATAGTCTGGTTGACCAGACAAGATGAAACATCAGGAGTTCACTCACTACATTTATTGTACAATTGTCTTGTACAGCGGGCCTCCAGCAGCAATAGTCTGGTTGACCAGACAAGATGAAACATCAGGAGTTCACTCACTACATTTATTGTACAATTGTCTTGTACAGCGGGCCTCCAGCAGCAATAGTCTGGTTTTACCAGACAAGATGAAACATCAGGAGTTCACTCACTACATTTATTGTACAATTGTCTTGTACAGCGGGCCTCCAGCAGCAATAGTCTGGTTGACCAGACAAGATGAAACATCAGGGGTTTTACTCATACATTTATTGTACAATTGTCTGTACAGCGGGCCTCCGCAGCAATAGTCTGGTTGACCAGACAACAGAAACCTCAGGGTTTAAATAATTATTGAAATTCTTTCAAAGGGGGCCAGGAAATAGGTCTTGTTGAAAAAAAAAATTAGTGTTTCCTTCCACAAGTAAAATTTACGCGGGCCCCAGAGAATAGGGGAAGACAAATAAAATAATTAAACACAATTTTACAATTTCACAGCCCTAAGAAATTTTGCCCGAAAAAGAAAACATCAACATACAATTTTTTGGACAAAATTTTTTACACCCCAGGGCACAAAGTCTTGAAAAACCCCAAAAAACACAGGAGTTATAAATGTCATATTTGAAGCTGGAAGCGCGACCAAAAAAAGAGAAATAGGAGTTCCCAAATTTGGTAATAATGGGCTTGTAAAGGGGTTGGGGCTAGGGCTGGGGTTGAAACCACAGCGAGTTTTTAGGCCGGGCTCTGGGTGGTACCCCTTTCCCAAAATTCAAAGGACAAAGAAAGAGGAACACTGAACAGGCCTACTGGCCAGCTGGTCCCCCACCACGAAACTCACATGGTATTAAACCGGGGTGCTTGATAAGCCCAAATTGTACCGCGGGATAGTGATTATCATCTGACCAGCTTTTCTGTACCGGGAACGGTACAGAAATGGAAAATTTAATTTCAAAGAGGATTTTGCTTGGCTTCCCTTCCTTCAGCGGGTTGTTAAGTGGCTTAAGCCTTGGGCACTGGCTAGGCTGGGGGCTTGAATGCTCAAAATTTACAAGCAGTAATGAAGCAGGCTGGGTGGCGGTTTAGGCATGCTGGGTGGTTTGGGTACCCCCTACAGACGGTTTAAAGGGCTTCCTTTAATTTTGCAAAAACCCGGATCAACTCCTCGTGGGTTTAGAAATAAAGCACGAAGCAACTAACCAGGAAGTTGTGTAGACGAGCTAGAGGAGCTGGCTTGGTTAACCATAGAGCTCCCACGCTTGGTAAAATTTTCTTTTTAATTTTGTGTAATCGTAAAAAACTCACGCCACACCGCTGCCCCCATTTTTCGGGGGGGTTCGTCAGGAGATCGGGAGTAAAAAATCACACTTGGAGTTTTGGGGGCTAAAATCAAGAGAGTCTTGAGGAGAAGCCCAGGACCCTTCCCTTGTCAAGCTATGCCTAGCGGGAATTACCGCGGGGCCCCTTGCCTAGTTTAAGTGATGGGTCTTGTGACGTATAGCTAGCAAGGGGAGCCTTTCTATAATGTAGCTGGGATTATCAAGTATACTTTACAAGAAACACAATCCTATGACAGGGCCCTCACTCCCCACCCCACAGTGTGGCCTCACCTCCCCCCCAACAGTGTGGACTATCACCACAACAGCAGGGGGCTCCCATCAACAGCAGTGGGGGCCTCCCCACCCCACCAACAGGGGGCCTCACCACGCCCCCCAACAGTTGGGGCTTCACCACCACTAACAATAGTTTGGCCTCAAACCACCAACCCAGTTGGCCCACCACCCCATCAATAGTTTGGCATCTCACCCAACCCCAGTGGGTTCACCCCAAAACAATGTTGTGAGGGGGAAGGTTCTGGAGAGAAGGGTGTAGTAATACTTGGGTTGGCTGGTAACACTTATATTTGCAGAGTTGTGGGGGAAATCCCCAGCCTGCTTGTATCGGCGTGGGTCTACCCGGGAACTGAGAGAGGGGGGAGGGTGTCTGACCCCCCATGTGGCTAACGTACGTCACAACAAGCCTCTGGCCTAGCAAGGGACGTCTAAATAAAATATAAGGGGGGACAATACGATACTAAAATATGCTCAAAAACATATACGGGGGATAAACTATGCTGACATAGTGTGGCCCGCACCCCCAAAAACAGTGTCCCTCCCGCCACCAGCAACAGTGTGGCCTCACCACATCAATATGTGGCCTCACCACCAACAGCGGGGGGCCTCCCCAAACAACAGCGGGGCCTCACCACCAACACCAGTATGGCTTCACCATCAATGTGGGGGCCTTTCACCACCGACAACATGGGGCCCTCACCACCACAGTGTGGCCTCACCCCCAAACAACTTGTGACCTCCCCACCAACAACAGTGTGGCCTCACCACCAACAGTGTGGTCACCACCACAATAGTGGGCCTCCCCACCAACAGTGGGGCCCTCCCCACCAACAAGTGGGGCCTCCCCACCAAAGGTGGCCTCACACCAAAAACCCGGTGGCCTCCCCACCAACAAAAATGGGGCCTCCCACCAACAGGTGGCCTCACCACCAACAACAATGTGGCCTCCCCACTAACAACAGTGGGGCCCTCACCACCAACAACAGGGGGCCCACTACCAACAACGGGGGGCCCCTCCCACCAACAACGTGGCCTCACCAAAATTTTTTTATGTGTTCTCTAAATTAACTCTCCAAAACCCCTCTCCTCCGGTTATTGTGGTGTTGAGGGGGGGGGGGGGGGGAGACTGCCCCGGGTAGGGGACAGGGGTGCTAGGGAGAGGACGGGGGGGGGGGTGCGGGGAAAGAGGGTAGAATTGGGTAGGGCGGGGGGGGGGGGGGGTAGGGGGTGGCGGGGGTGTTGTGACGGGGGAGGGGAATTGGAGGGGAAGATTAGAGGGGGAAGGGTTTTGGGAGGTAAAGGGTTGGGGGAGGGGAGGTTAGGGGGGTAAGGGTTGGAAGAGGGAAGGGTTAGGGGGGGGAAAGGGTTGGGGGGGGGGAAAGGGTTTAGGGAGGGGAAGGTTAGGGAGGGAAGGTTTTAGGGGGGGGGAAAGGGTTTGGGAAGGGGAAGGGTTAGGGGGGGGAAGGTTGGGGAGGGGAAGTTGGGAGGGGAAGGTTAGCGAGGGGAAAGGTTTGGGGGAAGGGAAGATTAGGGGGGAAAGGTTGGGGGGGGGAAGGGTTGGGGAAAGGGGAAGGGTTTGGGGGAAGGAGGTTGGGGAGGGGAATTTTTTTTTTGGGGATGGGTTGGGGGGGGAAATTTGGGGGGGGGGAATTTTAGGAAGGAAGGTTGAAAAGGGATTTTAGGGGGGAAGGTTGGGGAAGGGAAGGAAAAGGGAAGGTAAGGTTGGGAAGATTGGGGAGGGGAAGGTTGGGGGAAGGGAAGGTAAGGAAGGGAGGTTAAGGGGGGAAGTTTGGGGGAGGGGAAGTTGGGGAAAGGGGAAGGTTTAAAGGGAAAGGGGAAAGGGTTTTTGGGGGGGGGAAAGGTTTGGGGGGGGAAAATTGGGAAAGGGAAGGTTGGGGAAAGGAAGGGTAAGGAGGGAAAGATTAGGGGGGGGGAAGGTTGGGAGTGACAAGGAATGTATTAAGATTTGGTAAAATTTTTTAGTACAGTGAGAAAAAAAGGTAGAGATCTGTTAGAGAGAGATAGGAGAGATAGTGAAGATAGTGAAGAGTTTAAAATAGAGAGTTTTTGAGGGAGGATTTAAGGGAAAGGTTTAGGGGAAGAGATTTAGAGGGAGGGATTTGGGGGAGAGAGATTTAAAGGGAGAGTTTTAGAACGAGTTAAAGAGAGGGAGAGAAAAAGAGAAGAGAAGAGAAGAGGGGAAAAAAAAATTAGAGAGATGGAGGAGAGATTTAGAGGAAGAGATTTAGAACAGATTTGGGGAGAAAAATTTAGAGAGAGGGGAGGTGGAAAACACATTTAAGGAAAAAATTTAAAGAGAGTTTTAGAGAGGGGAATTTAGGGAGATGGAGATAAGATGTATATTTAGATGTTGTTAGGGAGGGGGGTTTGGGGGAAACTGGGGAGGAGGGTGGTGATGATGCGGGGGAGGAGGGTGGGGGGGGATGATGTGGGGAGGAGGGTGGGATTGGGGGAGGGGGGTGGGGGATGGCGGGGAGGAGGTGGTGATGAGTGGGGGGGGAGGGTGGTGATGATGCTGGGGAGGGAGGGTGGGGATGATGCTGGGGGGGAAAGGGGGAAGATGGTGCCAAAATGCTCAAACCTGCCTCACCTAAACATATAGCTAAAAGCTATGTACAAAGGGTTACAATACCGCAAATGAATTAAGACACATTCATGATCCACACAACAGGGCATAATAAGAGAACCATTTTTAATGAAGTCAGGCTTTTGTATGATTAGGCCTCATTATATCTCACTAAAAAAAAAAGACACTGACAAGAAAGCGACATTCCCCCCCCCATCTTTTGCAAAGTAAAAATATTAGTTACGTAAATGTTACAGTTTTTTGGGGTTAGATGTACCCTTAATAATAAACCATATACAAAAAAATAAAAAATAAAAGATAGACTAAATGCTCTAAAAGTTTTGCTTCTAAAAACCCAAACTATGGGCAATTTGAAAGGGAATATTTTTAAAAATGGTTTTAATATACCTATGTTAAGTTCCTTAATTTGATTATGCTGTTCCCGGTTAAAAAGTAGGGGTTCTTGGGGGTTTAATTTTTTTTTTTTTTTTTTTTTTTTGGGGGGGGTATTTGGGGGGTTTTTTTTAAATTTTTTTTGGTTTGGGGGGGGTGATATGAATCTTACTAAATGTCAGAAGTAACTTCCAAAAATTTAAATGGGTTGAAAACATTCATTATATTGATAAATACCTGTTTAAGCGGGGGGGGGGGGAGTCCGGCAGGGCTGCTTTTCGCTGTGTTGGCCCCTCGCTAGTAAACGATGACAATTTGGTTGGTTAGGCGAAAAAATTAACTACGGGTGTCTCCTACAACTGAAATTTTTTGTCTCCCAATGGGACTAAAAAAACTTATGACATGGATTGACCCCTTATCATCATTCCGATTTTGTTACCAAACTCTTTTTATAAGTTAAAAAATGCTATTGGAGAAGCCAGGTATGATACTAAAAAATAAATCCGGGGAAAAAAAAAATTAATTAAGTTGTTTTTGGATTCCATCACAATTGGATTCTCCTTCAAAAAAAATTTGGGATGTTAACCAAAAGAAAAGTAACCTGAAAGGGTTTTTTGAAAAAAAATTTAAAATATCTGTGTCTAGCATTAAGAATATATTAGGAGAGAAGAAAGTGATCGAATCATATAGGGAAGATTTTGAAGCCTGATTGATTTAACCAACTATATACCTGAACCCCCCGAGTACTTAAATTTTTCATTTTAACGTAAATATTTTAATGCAAATGTTAATAACCTTATTTTAACATACGTAAAGACATATTTTTATAAATTAGTGCAACCCGTCAAACTTTTTTGTATGTTGTGTTAAATAATAAGTAATGTGTTAAGTTTAAGTGCCCCTAATGAGGGGTGATATGGGGTCTCTTTTTCACTAAAAATCATTAAACACTCACTGTAAACTATCTATGTATATAAATTTCTACAATTGTCAACCACATTGTAAACTTTCAAGGAATAACAAAAATTTAATTTAACAAATATGTTTTTGGAGCAACTGCAAAGTGAAAAGACTGATGAGTTATATGGCCATTAGGCTTGGTTACAAGTCTTCTGGAGTTTGGGAGACCAAAAGATGATGACAGACAAATGCAAAATATTTGGGTCAGCCATGGTACTTCTTTAAAACGTGTGTTAAATTTTTCCACTTTTTGAAGACTAAAAAGTTTTTAACCATGTGACAGCAAAATATGTTATTAATGAAAATAAAATACCGCTATTTTAAGCAAATTTTCCCAAATTAGTTGTAAAAAATAATGAAATTTTTATTTAACCCGTTGCACTCTTTTAAACTTTGGGGGCCTAGTCCTAGGGTTTTTTTGTATCCTAGTTTTGCGCTACCCTCCACAGGATGGAGTGATGCACAATGAACCAAACCCCTTCGTGGCAAAATCTTATTTCAAAAACACCAACGACTCACCAAAAACATAACCAAACCCAACATCACCAAAACCATCACTAACAAACATCAACAACCATAACCCGCATAATCATCAAATATCTATCCCCCAACAAAACCCTCACCAAAATAAACCATTAAAAACCAAACCAAAAACCATCGCCAACAACCATCACCAACATAAAAAATCACCCAAAAACCCTAAAAACATAACCTCAAAACATAACCCTCGCCAACAACCATCAAGAGGGGCTGATACCCCTC
>NW_026465992.1:0-13186 GCF_026875155.1 Cherax quadricarinatus
ACAATACAAAAGGTGAAAACCAAATTTTTTTAAATTTGGGGCAAATTTTAAATATTTTTTGAGACGTAAAAAAAAAAAAACGGGTTTTTTTTAAAATGGAAAATTATGAAAATTCTTTTTCTGACACGTCAAACCCTGCCATTAGTGGATTTATTAAAACAATGTTTTACCCCACGTTATGTTGTTAAATTTTAATTTACCACAAATTTTTTTCAGTGAATTTTTTTCCCATATACTATTATAAATTCTGCTTTCTGGCCGGCTTAAATTTTATCTTTTGGGCACGATATATAAATTATAAAAATATATATATATAAAAAATAAAAATTTCGGCCGAATGGGCAAATTTGCGACTTGGCAAAATACAACGCTCATCTGCCAATAGGACAAGCAAAATTGTGTATCAATAATTCGCCAAAATCATTTAAACCCTAAAAAAAAAAATACTTTCCCCGTGTTTTTTTGTATTAAATTATTGAAACAAACTAATATATATTTATTGGGTTTGGCTAATAAATTGTTTTTATTATAAAAGGTTAGGTAATTTTTCTAAAACTTTTGGTGCAAAATTAAAAATTTTTACATCACCATTAATAAAAAAAAATATATCTTTAAACGTACAAAGAAAATTTCAAAAAAGGACTTAATTTTAAAGAGTTCTTTTTAATTGGCCAGTTTTACTTTGGGCACGACATTAATATAATAAAGCATCCAAGGGAAAAAGCCAAACCTTTTGGGGTTTCGTTAATTTATACATTTACTATGCATGATAATTGCAATCACCAAAAATTTTACAACTTCTTGGTACCTGTCCCTAAATCACTTAATAAATACAAAAAAATTCCCCGTTATGGTCTTGTCCTGTTTTTCTTATTTCCCCGTTCATTTTAATTCAAAAATAAGAAAAACTTCGAAAGAGGCAAAAGTCACTGCGAGATTAATTATTTCCTCTTTTGGGTTTTTTTTCGAAAATAAAAATCGCCAGTTCAGAATGAAATTGAAGACCCCCGCTAAGGAGCCGCTTAGAAAAAACTAAAAACTATACGTTCTTTAAAATGAACTTACTGTGCAAAAACCCAAAATTTGGTACCATTACAGGGGATCTTTTGGGTTATTGTTCAAAAGTATCAAAAATAAAACCCCCGATGTATTTTTAAAACGTTTCATAAACGTTTTTAAAAAAACTATATTTGCAGTCAGAAATTATTAAATTTTTCTTGTAAGAATTAAAGTGCTGGATTATTGCGGGATAAAAGGGTGCAGGAACCTTTTTGTTTGCCTAAAGGGGAATTAAATGGTATCTAATTATGCAGGCGAAACTTTTTTGGGGGGTTTTCATAACAACCGGACACACGCGAGCAAGTTTTCGGTGATGTTTGGGGGCTTGTGTTGAAAGGAATTGGGGAAAGGAAATTTTGCTATAATGTTTTCAGGGCTGTAAAAATTGTATAAAAAAACGGAAATAAAACCCTATAGACTTGGGTTTTGGTAGAAAATAGGGGACATTATTAGTTAGATAAAGAGCTTCAACCATGTAAACGTGAGGGTTTGCCCGGGATACAAAGGAAAACCTGCTCTGACAAGTGATATTTTTTAGCCTTGGGCAAGTGGAATAAATATTTCGGGCCCACATTCCTAACGAAAAAAAAACTTAAAATAAAAATCGCTAGAAGAGGGGCGCGAAAATGGCCTTCCAACTAAATATTATCACTTCTCTTGAAAACAAAAAAATTAATTAGTGTACATTAGGACAAACGATTTTACCATGTCTTTGAACTATTGCTTTTCCAGCCCCCGTTTCCATCGTCACTTGTCCCCGGGGAAAAAACTCCTGAAACAGAAACTCGGGAAAATTTCCCTTTCCCATAAAGGATTTGGAAGGAAATTCTGAAACGAGAGTCCCATGAAATCCCTTCTTCCTCACCTTGGTGCACAGATAAGACACCTATAGAAAAAGTGGGGTGAAAGACAAACTTCATCTTCACCGCCGCTGGATCAAAGGTGAGATCCACAAACGAAAGAGGGGGGGAAAATTTATCTTTCCCCGCCTTTATTTCCTCTACCTGGATCATGAGGCAGGGCCCCCCAAAACGAAAGAGGAAAGGAAATGTCCTCTTTATTTCCCCGTCTTTATCTTCCTCACCTTTATTTTCCCTCTCTGAATCATGAGGAGGACCCCAAAACGAAAGAGGAAGGAAATGTCCTCTTCAATTTCCCCGTCCCTTTATCCCTCACCCTTTATCTTCCTCTACTCTGAATCATGAGGCGAGCCCCCTCAACACGAAAGAGGGAAGGAAATCTTCTTCATCTTTCCTGCCGCTGGAACGACCACCATTGAAAAAAAGTGTTTGAAAAATTTTTCGCTTCTTTCCTGGGTGCAGGGAACCGAAAGGGGCATCACCAAAAAAAAGAGGGGTAAAAATACCTCTTCATCCTCCTCCTCACTGCAGGGTTTATACATACTTCAGTTTATCGATACAATTAGTAAAGTATCACACTTTCATACAAAACAGTTGCAAATGTTGAGGTAATAGAATAAATCATTTAAACAATGGAGGGATAAATGTCCACCTTCGTCTTCATCATAGAAACTGGACCCTGAGGCGACACCCACAGAACGAAAAGAGGGAAAACCTCGCCTCACCCTTTCTCTCTGCTGGATCATAAAGGCGAGGATCCACAAAACGAAAGAGGAGGAAACCTCGTCATCTTCCTCTCTGCTGGATCATGAAGCAGGACCCTCAAACGAAAGAGGGAGGAAACCTCGTCATCTTCCTCTCTGCTGGATCATGAGGCGAGACCCAAAAAACGACAGAGGGGGGAAACCTCGTTTCATCTTCCTCCCCTGCTGGATCAATTGAGGCGAGATCCACAAAACAAACAGGGGAGGAAACCTCGTCTTCATCTTCCTCTCGCTGGATCATGAGGCGACCCCCACAGAACGAAAGAGGGGGGAAAAACCTCTTTCATCATCATCCTTTTGCTGGATATGAGGCAGGACCCTCAAAACGAAAGAGGGAGGAAACCTCGTCTAACTTCCCCCTCGCCGCTGGTTTCAGAGAGCCCAATAAACGAAAGAGGTATAAAGGTGCATCTCCATTTTTCCTCCTCACCGCTGGACTATTATGGACTAAGTGAGGAAGGGACTGAGACAGATTAAACACAAAGTATGTGAGGAAACACAGCGAGTTTGAGAGATGTCCACAGAAAAAAAGTGACGTGCTACCGGAAGACATGTTAGTCAAACCAAATCACTAGGTGCTGGAAAAGCATCATTTACCTGGAGTTACTGGAGGGGCTTCGGGGGTCAACGCCCCCGCGGTCGGTCTTAGACCAGGCCTCGTGGTGGATCAGGGTTGATAAAACGAGGCTGTTATTGCTGGCCGCACGCCAAACTGAGTATGAACCACAGCCCGGTTGATCGGATACTGACTTTAGGTGCCTGTCCAGTGCCTTCTTGAAGACAGCCCGGGTTCTATTGGTAATCCCTCTTATGTATGCTGCAAGTCAGTTGAACCCGTCTTGGGCCCCGACATTTATTGTGTTGTGCTCAGTCTACTCATGACGCCCCTGCTTTTTATTGGGGAATGTGCATCTCCTGCCGAGTCTTTTACGTTCATAGGGAGTGATTTTCGTGTTTAAGTTTGGTACTATTCCTTCTAGGTTTTTCCCAAGTGTTTATTAGGCCTGGTCACAGGGCCGGGCTGCGGGGGCGTTGACCCCCGGAACCCTCTCCAGTATACTCCAAATCACGTCTTCTAGCCTGGCTCCAAGGAAACTGATAAAAGGGGCCTTTAAAAACCGTTTCCCAAAATTTTAGAGTCTTTTGTGCTTGTGTTCCCGTAAAAGTTTTGTACCTCCCCCGGTCGCTTTTCCCCCTTCTTGAAAGGGCAGTTAGTGTACAGCTACTGCACCCTAAGAGAAAAATTTTTTGAAGAAAATCATCATTGTCTTGGAAGGAAGATCTTCCCAGGCCCTTTCCAATTACTTTTTTGCTTTTTGTTGAATTTGTTGTATACTTGATACGTTTTAATTTCTTCAATTTTCCATCCTGAGTAGTTGAAGTTCCTTTCATTAAACTTCATAGGTTTTGAGGGGCCCCTTTTGAAGTTTTGGGTTTATGTCCGCTTGGGGTCTTGCGGTGTCTTCCATGGGTCACTGCACGGCATCCGGGTGCCCTCCGAAAAGGGAAACAAGGAGCTAGGGCTTAATCTGTCGTACGAGGAGACCCTCACCAAACCCTTATTTAACAAGGAATTTTAATTTACCCTAATCAGCTAATTATCTTTAGAATGTTTACAAAATTTAATTAAAAATAAACACAATGAAAATATTTTTTTTTTCGTTTTTTGCTAGGAAGGGGGGAAAAGGTGGGGTAATTGCTGGGCCCGGGGGGAAAGGAAGGTTTGGATAATTGCTAGGGAGGGGGGAAGGGAAGGGGGGGAGGTAATTTTAGGACGGGGGGAGGAAAGGGTTTTGGGAGGTAATTGCTAAAAGGGGAAGGAAGGTTGGGGGGAATTGCAAAAAGGGGGGAAGGGAAGGGTTTGGGAGGATTGCTAGAACAGACTGTAGCCCATGTTGAGAGGCCAATTCCCCACGGGGGTCCGGAGTTCAGAACCCCGGACGAACTACAAAAAAAAAAAAATGTTTTAACGATGAGGAATAAAAGGGGAGTGAGTACTGTCCCTTTGTGGAAAGAGTTTTCATCTAGTTGCCTAAAACTTTACTCTTTTTTCTATTATTTTTCGTTTCTTTTTGTCATGAAGTTTAAATACCTACTAACTTTTTCTGTTATTCCTTTTCAGCATTTTGTGCCTATTACCCGTGATCACAATTGCCAAAGTTTTTGCAAAGTTTGTGTATACATCGTATTTTGTTTTATTCTCTACAGCATCCAGGACCTTGTCTAGTGATCCATTTTCTGGGACGGGCAGGGGCGACCTGTTTTAAACCCCATTAGAAAACATCTTCCCCCGAAAAACCCCCATAAAACTAATACACGAATCCACCGGGTGTTACACTCATCACCACCCTTTTGACCATAAACAAAAAATTTTTAATCTCAACTTAAAAAATAACCCATGATCCCAATACAAAAACAATGTACTGTCCCAAAAAAAAGCATTACATTGCTAAACTCAAAAAACTAGTATTTAGCACTTAGCCAAAATACCAACTTCCCTAAAATTTTGTAATATTTTAAAAATAAAGAATTAAACAAAGTCTGCCCAAAATGCCTAGCCATGTGGCTTTAGTGGTACACTCTATATCATTATTTAAAATTTAAAACCCAAAACCCAACAACCAAATTTGTAAATTCAACATTGTAACTTTATAGAAATAAACTTTGAATTGAATTGAATGTCCCCTGGGTTGTTTAACTGATGGTTACTAGGTGGTTGGCGATCTTGTTCTTAAAAAACCCTTTCAAAGATTTTTAGTTTTGGGGTGTTAATTTCATCGGCTGTGTTCTTTGCAATTGCTTTACTGTACCCTTGTAGGTGGGGTATGTCTGTTGTTTTTTGTGAGGGGGGATAACCTCTTGTTCAGCTTTCCCTTTTCCTGGAATGTGAAGGCCCTGACAGGGGTTCTCGCTTCTTTTATGAACACGGAGTTCCCCTTTTGGGCCTGGGGCACGTGATGGGCA
This sequence comes from Cherax quadricarinatus, assembly GCF_026875155.1. Lineage (NCBI taxonomy): Eukaryota > Metazoa > Arthropoda > Malacostraca > Decapoda > Parastacidae > Cherax > Cherax quadricarinatus. The sequence goes on from NW_026465992.1 coordinate 5,648, forward strand.
TGTCTTACCTTTTCAAAGTCTTGTGGTGTTAGAATAAAATCCGAGTTTTTGGGATGACCAAATTTTTGGGGGTTTGTTAGAAAAATTCATTTGGGTTTTCGACCCCCCCAGCTGGGCGCGGCTCGTGAAGACTTAGTTTTTTTTGGGGGCTTTTGGGATCTCACTCAAAATAAAGATATTTAAGCAAATACTTATGGGCTTCAAATTTTTGCAGCGTTATTTGGTTTTTTGGCCTCAGGGAAATTTCGGTAGGATTTACCCCAAAGGGTTTCCCATCGTCGTTTCTCCGCTTTCTTTACATCGTCTGAAAAAAGGATTCTCGAATCCCTTTTTTGTCAGGCTTTCCAACACCAAAACGCCCGGCCCTGGGCTCCATCGTGGAAAACCCCCTCGCACGGTACCCCTCTAACAACCCCTTTTACGTCCCTCACTGTTGTTTCCTTCCCGTCAGTTTTTCCTTTATCCCATTTAGGCCTTTTCTGTTATTCCCGCCTTGTCTTTTTTGTTTTGCACAAAACCTTTTGGGAAACTGTATCAAAAACCTTCTTAAAACAAAACATGGAACTCCCCCCCCCTCCCTATCTTATTTCTGTCACCGTTCATACAACCCGGGGTTTTGTGAACAGTTTTTCCCTTCACTGAAACTTTTGGGGTTATCGTATATAACCATTTTTTCTGGGTAATTCACCACTTTCTGAAAAGTTTCTAATGCTTTGCTTAATTTACATGTAGGAAATGGTCTGTATTTCAGGGTTCTGTCTGTCTCATTTCTTAAAAAATTGGGATCTTTTGCCCCTTCTACACCTTCCCTGGAGTTTACGGAGAAGTTTCGGGGGTAAACGCCCGCGGCTGGGCTGAGACCAGGCCTCAGGGTGGATCGGATCTATCAGCCAGGTTTTAGTGCCGGCCGCACCAAACTGACGTCGAACCACAGCCCGGTTGGTCAGGTCGACATTAGGTCCCTGTCAGGCCTTTTTGAAGACGCCGGGGGTTATTGGAACCCCCCTTATGTATCGGGGAGACTTGAAGAATTTGGGCCCCGGAACTTTTGTGTTGTCCTGAGCATCGTGGCCCCCCTGCTTTCATCGGGGGAATGTTCATTCTGCCGATTTTTGCCTTTATAGGGAGTGATTTTTGTGTGGAGGTTTGGTACCAAATTTTCAGGGGCTTCCAAGTGTATATTATCATGTTCTCTCGCCTGTTCCAGAGAAAACAGATCAAGGGCCATAACCTTTTCCCATAATTTTGGGGCCCTTTTCGTACTTAGTGTGTATGGGGAAAATTTTTTGTACGCTCCCCAGGGCTGCAATGCGCCACCTTGAAAGGGGACCATTAGTGTACGCATATTCCAGCTAAGAGAACAACGATTTTTAAGAGTGTCATCATGGGCTTTGGCGTCCCCAGTTTTTGAAGGTTCTCATTTTCCCTCCCATCATTTTTCCCAGCCGATGAGGCAATCATTTTTTGGGGCTTTGAAGGCAAAAATCCCTACTTGTCCCCCAGGTCCTTACTGGGTTTGTTGCCTTTTGTATAGTTAGAATTTGTCTTTTACCTTGATACATTTTTTAATTTCCTCAAGTTTTTTTATATCGGGGTAGCAATTTTCCTCGTTTAACTTTATATTTCTTTTAGTGGCCTTTTTAGATTTTGGTTGATGTCCGCTTGGGTCTTTTCAGTGTCTTCAAGGAGGGCACTGCCAGGCAATCGTGTGTCATCCCCAAAGGAAACACGGAGCTATGCTGACATTTTTCTATGTCGAAAAGAGGATGAGGAAATGGAATGAAGCGATACTGTGCCTTTTGGGAAACCTTTGAAATTGCCCTGTTTCAATGAATGAAAATGTTTTTCGTAGACCACAGGGCCTCTGCTCCTCCCTCAGGAAATCAAGAGAGGGATGGGGTCCCACTATTTTTGGGTATCTATTTCATTAGTAGCCTCTTCCCCCCCCCCGGTTGGTTTGTAGTTATCCCCATTGTTGGTATACCTTAGCATTAGGGTTTTGTATCCTTCCTTTTTCCCAAAAAAAAAAAAAATTTTTCCCCAAATTCGTGTTGAGCCTTCACATAATTTTGGTCATTTTCTGTCTCCCCTCCCTTCATCCCGATTACCTGGTCCTGACTTGTTTTTTCCCTTTTGAGTAGCTGTACAAACAGTTCCTGGAGTTTACCCGGAGGAGAGTTCCGGGGGGCAACCCCCCCCGGCCGGGGTCGTGACCAGGCCTCGGTGAATCAGAGCCTGATCAAAAAGGGTGTTACTGCTGGCTGCACGCAAACCAAAGAACGAACCACAGCCTGGTGGTAGGAACCCGACTTAGGTGCTTGCCCAGTGCCGCTTGAGACGCCAGGGGTCTTTTGGGTAACCCCCCTTTTGATGCTGGGGGCTTGAACATCTGGGGCCCCTGACACTTTTGTAGGTCTCTTAACGTGCTGTGCCCCCCTGCTTTTTTTGGGGGGGTGTTGCATCGTCCCCAAATTCTTTTTTGCTTTCATAGTGAGTGATTTTCGTGTGAAATTTGGTAAGTCCCTCTGGGATTTTCCATTTTTAAAAATCATGTATCTCCCCGCCGGGGTTTCCGGGGGAACACAGGTTCGGGAAACCCAAAGCGCTCCAGAAATTGAGGTGTTTTATCTCCTTTATGGTGCCGTAAAGGTCTCTGTACATTTTCTAGGTCACAATTTCACTCCCTTAAAAGGGTGCTGTTGTGTGCGCCCAATTTTCCAGCCTAGATAGAACAATGCCCTAAGGGAGTGTAAACATGGTTTGGAAACCCCTAGTTTTAAAGGTTCTCATTATCCATCCTTCTTTTTCTGCAGATGCGTTTGATAAAAGTTATGGCCCTTAAAAGGTGGGATCCCCCGACATGATCCCCCGGTTTTTGACTTTGGGTGTTTCGCTTATTTTGTGGCCAGAATTTGTTTTTTTTACTCGATGAAATTTAATTTCCTCGTTTTTTACCAATCGAGTAATTAAAAATTTTCTCACGTTGAATTTCATATTGTTTTCTGCAGCTCACTAAAATTTTTGGGTTTTGTGTCGCCCGGGCCTTGCGTGTCTGAATGGAAGAACTGTCTGCGATTCGGGGGCGTCTGAAAGGAAGACACGGTGTGTGGCTGACACCTTGTCTATTCAGTAGAGGGAAGGAACAAGAGGGAGCGAGTATGTGCCCCGTGGAACAGAGCTTTTTTCCGTAGCTGCCTCGGCTTTACTCTGTGACTATATCTCTGGTTTGTTAGGAAAATTTTGATCCACGACCGACTTTTCCCCGTTATTCCCTTTTGCACCCTTTTTGTGCCTATTAACCATGGGCCACTTGTCGAAGGCTTTTGCAAAGTCTGTTTTTATTACCTGCATTCTTTTTTGTCTTTTTAAATGCTCTAGGCCTTTTCGTGTGACCAATAGTTGAACGACAGGGGGACCGTTTTAACCCTGTTGCTTGGGTTGTGTAATTGATGGGTTTCTAATGGGGGGTGATCTTGCTCTTGGACCCTTTAAAGATTTTTTTGTATGAGATGTTAGTGCTACGGGCTGTAGTTCTTCCTATTGCTTTTTCCCCCCTTTGTGGAGTGGGGCTTTTCTGTTGTTTTTTGTAACTGTGGGACCCCCGTGTCCATGCTCCCCCTCTAGGAGGTAAAAAACTCGTGATTGGGGGTTTTTGCTTTCTTTATGAACACGGAAATTCCATGAGTCTGGCCCTGGGCAGAGTGCATGGGCATGTCATTTATCCCTTTTCGAAGTTATTTGGGGGCAGGTAACATAATAGGCTTGGGTTTTAAACCAAAATTTGTGGCTCTCTCAAAAAAAATTAATTTTGATCTTCGACTCTCAGACGGTTAGGGGTTGCTAAAAACGAGCAATTGGGACTTAATAGCTCATTTTTTCCCTTGCTTTCATCTTGTAGGCCCCCTCTTTTTTAAGTGGGGGCCCAATACTGACGTGTTTCGACTTTGATTTGGCATGGGAAAGAAATATTTGGATTTTTTTTCGTTTTCTTTAGGGTTTTATTCTTCCGCATTCCTATCCTATAAGATTCCTTTAGCTTAAGTTCGATGTTTCATTTCTTGCCCGTGTCCCCCTACGCATTTCGATATATTGACCTCTTTTTGCGTTTTGTTATTTTTTTCCGCGCTGTAAAGGGGGCGCCCGTCTCTTTTATTTTTCATTACTCCTTTTTCTTAAGGAATAAATTTTGTGCATACATGAGTGCCACCGAGTTAATCTTTTCTAGGCATAATTTGGGTCTGTGTTGTTAGTATATCTTCCCAGCTTATAAAGGTTAGGCTTTTTTTACTTGGCCCCCCATTTGTTTTTTTTTAAAGTCGGTTTTGGTAAATGCCCCTCGTGTAATCTCATTATGTCGGTCTGGGGCCCGCGCATACAGTTAAACCAATTATGTTGTATCGGTATATTGTTTTTGAAGGGTGAATTTCGTATAGTCATCATTGTTAGTGAAAGATGAGGTCTATTATTCCCCATCTGGGCTCTTTATTTGCTGGGTTTAAATTGAATTTTGTGCAGGATTTAAAAGCTCGTGGATGTGAGTTTTCATCAGAGCGTCCGGGGTGTTATTACGAAAAAATATTTGTATATTCCTCCATTTTGGGGTGCCTTAAGTTAAATCCCCCAGGAGCAAGATGTTGGTGCGGGAGCGGGAAGTTTTCCAAACATGGTCAATTTTTAACACTGTTCCGGGAATTGTGGGTGTTGATCGGGAGGCTTGTGACTCCCCAAATGACTGGGTTTGGTTCTCGATCTTTACTGCAAAAATTTCCCACTGCATCATTTGGGGATTTAGCATTCTGTGCAAACAATGATCTGCAATGTACGGCCAACCCCCCTTCCCCCTTTTGCCTGTTCCTCTGTCGCTCTTTTAGGTTGTAACCCGGGATCCTTTTTTCGTTGCCAAGTGATCCTTTCTTGGGTCTCAGTGGGGAAACGCGAAAATTGCCCTTTTCTCTGCAAGTAGCCCCCGGATGAAAAAGGGAATTTTTTTTTGTTGCTGGCTTAGACCCCGTTATTTGCGAAAAAAGTCTCGGGCTGGTGGTATTTTGGGACTGGGGGAGGGGGTGATTTTTTTTTCCGTTTTGTATCTGTATCTGTTGGTTTTGGGGTGGGGCCACGACGTGGTTTCCCTCCAAAGACTGGAAATTTTGGGTCGATTTCGCCCCTTTTTCCCGCCCGGTTTTCCTTTCCCAACTAAAAAACCTCCCTCTTGAGGGCTGGGCTACCCCGGTTTTTCCCCTGGCCTGGATGCTTTTTTATCTTTTTGTCCCCTTTTGTGGTGTCCCTGGAAATTAAAAGTTATAGCACAGTCTTAACTGTACTGAAAGGTACACATTTCGGGGTGAAAAAGCTTACGGGTAGGGATTTTGATTTTCCTTTTCTTTGGGGCACGGCATTTTCTGGGGTGGTCATAGTTGCACGTCCCTCTGTTTTTCCAGTTTTCCCCATGCCTGCAGATACCAAGTGCATGTAGTCCAGGTTTGTTTCCTTTTGCCGGGGTTTTCTGTGACTGTATTCCCTTTGGTGCTTGTTTCCCCTTCTTTTCTATCCCCCTAGCACAAAAATTGGGCTCCCCCAAAAGTTTCAATGCATGTCTTTTTCGTATTGACACTGGGCCTTCTCCTTCCATCTATTCTTTTTGCCTATTTGATTAATCAACATTTTTTCATTTCTTTTTTCTTACTTTTTCTTCTTCGGCACTTTTTTGGCCTCTCACCTTGGGTGAACCAAAGGGACTCCTCTGGCCTTTCTGTTTCTGTGCCAGGGGTACCCCGTGACTGGGGCTTTGCTCTCGCTTCCCATGGGGGGTTCCGGGTTTCTTCCGGTGGGGTTTAAAAATTTACAACCCTTTCCTTACACCTGTTGTCCTGTTCACCTAGAAAGCAAATGGGTTCCCTGGGTTTTAGTGACTGGTAGGTTCGCCTTGAACAGTTAGTTTAGTTTAATAGTTTATTATGCACCCCATGCCCTCCTGGGGCGGTATTAAAAGATTAAGGGTACATAATTGGCCGGGGACTGGACTCCAAATTTTTTTTAGTGGCAAGTTAAAAGGTAATGAACTAGTCTGGTCATAATCGACCAAGTTAAAGGGAAGGGTTTCCAGGTGAGCTGGTCACACTCATGAATAATTGCAAAGGAAATGAATCTAAAACATTAATCATGAAATTAAAAAGGGTAATGACCCAGGCGAGCTGGTCAAAATCATGAAAAGTTTAAAAGGTAATGAATGAAAAAAACACGTTTTGACTGTTACAATCATGACAAAAACGAGAAGAGCATTTAACAAACTAGTGGGAATTCATCCTTTCCCCCAACAAAAAATGTTGCTATGCCTGTCTCTCCTCGGCGCAGCCCATTGGAAACGCAAAAATTTTGCCCAGGGATTGCGCTTGCACGCACCCGCCCCTTCCCCAGGGGTCCAAGAGCCATGCCCTTTTAGCCCCGATGGAGAGTGTCCGGGGGACATTTTCAGCGTCCTGGTGGACGCCAAGTTGATTGAAGACCCGGGCCCCGTGTGTAGGGTTTTAAAGCTTGGGAACTGAGTACACACCCCCTGTGGCACCCCCGGGGCACTGCCCCCGGCAAAACTCCAAATGTGCCCCCGTATGGAAGTTCCGTGTGTTAATTGTACACCTTTTGGGGGAATACATAAAATAACCTTGTGACATGTCAAGATATCTTTTAATGAAATAAGTATCAGTTTGCAAGCAAATTTCCTAAATTTGCTTTGGGGGGTTTTTTTGCTTGTAACATTAAATAACTGTAATATGTAGAAAAAATCCATTAGTAACCTGTTAACCCCCTTTTTAGGCCCAGTTTTTAGGCTTTTGTGTACCATATACTCTTGGCTCCGTCCACAGGTGGATAGGGTGCAAAAAAAAAAATAGCCCTTGGGTGACAAAAACAAAAAACCCCGCATTTTGTGGACAGTATTTCCCAAAATTTATTTACTGTATTTCCCCCAGTTTCTTTCCCACTTACTCCTTAGGAAATTTCCCCATGCCGTGTATCACTAGTTAGAAGGAGCTTTCTATTTGAGATGAGTTTTTCCGGAAAAACCCCAAACCATCAGTCCTCCCGTTTCGGGCCCCCCCGTGGCTCAGGTTTTCCACAGTCTATCCCTTGTGGCTGAAATCACCCACAATTAGTAACTTTGCCCTTTACCATGTGGTCCCCTGGGGAACCTCATAGTGTATCAAGCATTGCTCTTTGCTTCATGTACTCTTTTTTTGGCTTCCTGCTATTAAATTTGGGGGGGTACATCACTGCAAACACTGTCATGTGTATGATTTTGACCCTTTAAAATTTCATTAAAAGGGCCTTTTATCGTGGACGTGTGAATTGCTATTACTTAAAATTTGTTCAAGATTGTAATCATGTATAACGTGTAGATGATTATTACCTCTCTAACTTTAGAGTTCATTACCTTTTTCACCCCTTTTTCAGCAAAACTTGGGGTCAGTCCCCCGGACCCCTTTTGAACCAGTGTAATCCTAAAAATAATTCGGGGCCAATCCCTGGCCCAAGTATGTAAAATTT